>PVHP010036224.1:0-18036 GCA_004024765.1 Zapus hudsonius | reverse complement strand
AATGAAGGAGCCTGGGCCTGGGGGAGTCAATCAACAGCCATTAAATTTGGCCAAATATTCCACTCAGTGAGGGGGAACCTTTGATTGGAAATGGGGATTTAGGGCAATATGCATCGGATCCCATACACTTGGGCTCCCAAGAAAAGATGCACTATGCGAACGTCTGACAGGGAGGTTACTAAAAATAGAAACTAGGTAATCCAGAATGGTGTATATTTGTTAACCTATACTGTTCTAACTCTCCGATGGAGATTGTATTTGTATTTTTCAGGATATAGCGAGTGAGCTGTGGCCCATATAACCCTACCACCCGACAGCAGGCCAAAACATGAGATCATGGCAAGAGATGAGCCACCACAGTCATATTGTGGAGGATCCATATGAAACCCTGCAGAGGAGGATGGGATGAACAAGAGACCCATAGCCACAGCCATTTAACCAACTCTGGATAAGCCAAATGTGTTTCTGTTTTTCAGGATGCAACGAGAGAGCTGTGGCCCATCTAACCCTACCAACCTACCGTAGGCCGATGGCTGAGATCCTGGCAAGAGAGGAGCCACCACAGTCATATCGGGGAGGATCCATAGGGAACCCAGCAGACAATGACAGATGAACAAGGGACCTATAACCACAGTCATTCAATCAACACAGGATAGGCCATTGAGACAGAAACCAAGGATTTTCGACATAAGGACCCCTAAGCTCGCAACATTAAAGCAGCCTTATTACTCACCCACCACGACTCAGGGAACTGAGCGGAAGAGGGGGCGGAAAGATTGTGAGAGCCGTGGTAGGGGAGACTGTCCGGAGGCATGGCACCCATCAGGAACAACACACTTGGGCCAGGAAGACCGGGCTGAGTACTATGATATACAGGATCCCTTGCCACAAGGACTAATACAGACAGCCCATGGAGGAGGATATACAACTGATCAGGGATGTGGAGGGGGGGAATTGGGGAATTCAGGATAACAACGCATTGTTTGCCCACTAAATAATGTAACTCATTATGGACAATAAATATATATTTTTTTTTCTTTTTTTTTTTTTTTAATAATTTATTGTCCATAATGAGTTACAACATTTAGTGGGCAAACAATGAGTTGTTATCCCCAATTCCCCGCTGCCCTCCCCTCCCAATAAATATATATTTAAAAAATATACACACAGCCAGGCATTGTGGCACATGCCTTTAATCCCAGCACTTGGGAGGCTGAGGTAGAAGGATCACCATGAGGTTGAGGTTCACATGGGCTAGAGTGAGACCCTGCTTCATAAAAACCAAATATCATATGTGTTGGGGGTATGTGTAATGAATGCATAATGAACACAAGGTGTGTGTGGTAGCCTTGGATGACTTGACTGCATCCTTGGTTCCAAGCACATGTGTCCTGTCATCCCATGCACCACCAACAAATACTTCCTGAAGGACATCACTCAAATTTGAGACTACCATGTGTTTGGAATTAGTGTTTTTACTATGCATGTGAAGTTTTCTGTTCTTATAGAAACATAATGGTCTAACCATGCAAAACAAAGACTTTTAATATTTTCCTAAGTCATTCCTCAACATGTGTTGCAGTCAGCTTCCTCGTTGCTGGCACAAAGAACCTGACCAAAAGCAGCTTGTGGAGGAAAGGGTTTATTTTAGCTTATAGACTTGAGGGGACGTTCCATGATGATGTGGCAGAAAAGGGTTAATCACTAAAAGTTGTAAGAGGAAAGAAAGCTAAAACCAGCAAGGCTGCTGAAAGAGTTAACTGCAGGGAGGCTGAATTTCTTCCTGCTCAGCAGCCAAAGAATCTCAGAGAAGACCTTGCTGAAAGAAGTCCTTGAAGATAAGACAGAGAGGTTAGTTTATCCTAGGGCAGAGTGTTACCCTGAGAAATGAACAGGGCAATGCAGCTGCAAGGACAGTTGATAAGCATGCCTTAGTGATTACTTGTGCTTTGAGAAAGTTATCTTGACTCACATAGACCACAGCTAACTAGTTAGCTAGATTACAGCTAACTGTAATATATTGCCCTACCTAAATGCTTAACTCTGCCCCACCACTATTAGATGCACAAAAATGAAAGTAAACCTTTGCTCAGGGCTGGGGCCTTTTGGAAATGATTTCAGCTCTTTGGCCCCCCGAGTTAATAAACTCCTCTACTTCCACCCATACTGGTGTTGGTGTGATCTCTCCTGAGATATTCCCATTAACATTGGCAGGGGGGGAATGATGGCATGAGCAGAGGCTGGACATCACCTCACGTCAACATCAGGTGGACAATAGCAGCAGGAGAGTATGCCAAACACTGGCAAAGGGAAGGTCCTATAACACCCATAAGCCTGCCCCTAACAATACACTTCTAAAAAGGTTCCAATTCCAAAATTGTCATCATCTGGGGATCAAGCATTCAGAAGACAAGTTTATGAAGAACACCTCAATCAAACCACCACAGCATGTATCTATAAAATTAATATATCTTTGGATTGTATTGTGTTAGGATGTTTGGTTTTGAAACTTAATGTTTGAGTTGCTGGCTTCCATTTCAGAAAAATCATCATGCGAATTTTGGTTTGGGATTAGTATAGAATTTCCCACAATTTCTGACATGGCCCTAATTATATTTTTGCCATTCTGTTGTATGTATTTATGCAAAGCAGTGGTCTCAGTATGGACAATCATAGCATCAAAATATTGATCAGCTCTGAAAACACTGAATATGCTTTACATCCTGCAGTAGCAAATGCTTGTTTTTATAAAAACAAACACATCGAACTCATTAGTACTCAGATTGACTGTCACCTTTTTGTTTGGTTGGCTTTTGGTTTTTTCGAGGCAGCATTTCACAGAAGTCCAGGCTCATCAAGAACTCACTCTTTAGTCCCAGGCTGGCCTCAAACTCACAGAGAGCCTCTTACCACTATCACCTGGGTGCTAGGACTAAAAGCTGTGTCACCATGACCAGCGACTAAATCACTGAGCAAGGGTGACAACCTAAATTCAGATTGCCCAGAACCCACATAAAACTGGGCATAGTCATGAGCTCCAGTAATTCTAGCCTTCCTATGGCATGACAAGAGGATCCCTGGAAGTTCACAGGCCAGCTTGCCTGATGTACACAGTGGTGAACATGAGAATCTCTCTCAAGGTAAAAGGCTGATATGGATTATTTATAATTAATATCGTAAGCGACAGAGAGAGAGAGAGTTTCGGCACCCCCACTTTCCTCCTCCGAGTTCTTGTCCTCTGATGCAAAAAGAATTTATACACAGGGACAGAAATAAATTTTAATTACACATATTTATTCTAATTTTAAATTTAGGAAAAGGGGAATTGGGTGGAGAAGTTTCCCAGTCACCATGTGGGAAGTTACAGAGTTCTCCAGCCACCAGTAATGGGGAGAACATGTGTCAGAGAGTTAATAGAATTTATAGTGTTCAGCTAAATAAGCAGCCAAGGAAAAGATAACACAAAGCTCCTATTATGAGAAGGAAAGGTTTATGAGGGAAAAGGTCTAGAACCTGCCCCTACCACAGCCATTAGCTGGGGTGGGGGGGAAGGCCTTACCTTTTTGAGGCCTGGATTAGCATTCTCTTTATTCCATTGTCACATGGGGGAAGAGACTGACTTCCTCTGAGGAAGTGAATTTAAGTTTTCCCCAGGTGAGTCAGAGAGACAGCTGATTGGTTCATATTTGACCAATCAGCCCCTAGGTTGTAGCGCTAACTAGCTAAATACCTCCCACTCAAGGGGAGGGGGTTGCCTCTGCAAAGAGGTCTGACCATCACAAGGGCGGGGACGACTGATGTCCAGGGTTGTCCTCTGACCTTCTTCACACATGTGCTGTGGGACAAGCTCTCTCTCTCTCTTTCTCTCTCTGTCTCTCTCTCTCTGTCTCTCTCTCTCTCTCTCACACACACACACACTCTCTCTCTCTCTCTCTCTCTCACACACACACACACACACACACACACACACACACACACACACAGAGTAACTTTTGAAAAATTCTCAACAAAATACTGTGGTAAAGAAGCCCTGCCTTTACAGCTCCTCCAGCTGATTCCTGTTAACCCTAGGCTCTTGCCCTATTGACTGTTTTTGAAGTTCCCAGTGAAGCCCAATATTGCTTCCTCAATGCATTTGTTTCCATGGCTTCCTCTCAAATGAGATATAATTAATTCTGCACAGGTCCTCGGAGCCTGTCCTGAACACACTACTTTGCAGTCTTGCAGACATTTTTTTGTTAGTTTTTTGAGGTAGTGTCTCACTCTAGCCCTGGCTGACCTGGAGCTCACTCTGTAATCCCAGATTGGCCTTGAACTCACAGCAATCCTCCTACCTGTCTCCCAAGTCCTCGCATGATAGGCATGTGCCACTAAACCTGGCCTTCTATTTATTTGTTTATTTACTCACTCATTTATTTTTGAGGTAGGGTCTCGTTCTAGTACAGGCTGACCTGGAATTCACTATGCATTCTTAGACTGGCCTCAAACTCACAGTAATCCTCCTACTTCAGCCTCCTGGAGTGCTGGTATTAAAGGCATTTGCCACCACACCTGGCTTCTCTTCTATTTTGATGTCCTCATTTTTTCTCCTAGTATGCAGATCTTGTGTAGGTAGTAAGGTCATGAATATCAAGACCACTTTGTGTCTAGATGATAGCATAGTAAGCACTCCTTCCATTTTTTTGGCTCTTACATTCTTTCAGGCACCTCTTCCACAATGGACCCTGATCCTTGGAGGATGTGTTAGAGATGTCTCACTTAGTGCTGAGCACTCCACTGTCTCTTAGCACTTCGGTAAGTTTTGAATCTCTTCAGTGATCACCACCATCTGAAAAGAGAAGCTTCTCTAACCAAAAGCGAGAGTAGCATTAATATATGGGCATAAACACAAGTACTTAAGAGGACAATTTCATGGGCATAATATATCTATATAGCCAGACAACACTAGTTGTTTCCCCGCTAGGGTTTATGTTCTTCTCAGCCATAGGCTTTTCATTAGGTTTTCAGTACCAGATATGGATTCCTTGCTGTAAAGCAGGCCCCATGTCCAATCAGAGAGCAGTTGGTTTTCCCTTTAACAGACATGCCACCATTGTATCAGACAGCACAGACAGAGAGCTTGCAGGGTCATTGTTGCTTAAGACTGAAAATTTTAACTTAATCAGTATTGACTTGCTTAGATTTTTTTTTTTCAAAGTAGGGTTTCACTGACCAGGAACTCACTCTGTAGCCCCAGACTGGCCTTGAACTTACAGTGGTCCTCCTTCCTCAGTCTCTCAAATGCTGGGATTACAGGTGTAGCCAAAACAACTAACATTTGTTCTCTTTCCAGAACACTCATCTGCAGTTGCTTCAGAAAGTGTGCCCTGTTTAGGGGAGGGTAGGCAGAGGAAAGGAAACTAGTGTGAAGACCTGGAATCTCTAAATCTTCCAGTGGGAAGTTAGTCAACCAGCTCATCTAACTCCAGCTGACTTGGTAAACCAAGCTCATTTGTGGACAGCTAATCAGCTATTGAGTGAAAGGCACATTCATTTCATTTGGAGGTTAAATCTCCAATTGAACAATCGAATCCTTGTTCTTTTCTTCCTTGTACTAATCTTTTGGTTTTGGTTTTAGGTAAATCATGCTTTTCACTTCCATTTTCTTCACCTGAATACTGTGCTTTTTCTACTTGAAAAATTACCAGAATCTGTTTAAATCTCTTGTCTTTCTTGCAGCTGGATTTTGTCCTATTCTATTTTTACAAATTCTTAAATTTTTTCTCTTTTATCTAGAAGAACTGAATAGGTGTGATCCTTTCTTGCCCTAGTATTTAAATCCTTCAACTCCCTGTTTTTTTACTCTTGTAAAGATTGAAGGAGGGGGCTGGAGAGATGGCTCAGTCGTTAAGGTGCTTGTCTGCAAAACCTAATGACCTAATGAGTTGGATTCCCCAGGACCCACCTAAGCCAGATGCACAAGGTGTCGCATCTGGAGTTCCTTTGCAGTGGCTACAAGCCCTGGTGCACCTTCTCTCTCTCTCTCTCTCTCTCTCTCTCTCTCTCTCTCTCTCTCTCTCTCTCTCTCCTTACAAATAAATAAAATAAAAAGATTGAAGGAGGTAAACCTTACCCTACTTTTTTGTCCAATGATTTTTCTAGATACTTGATTGACATGACATTTTGGGATTATCTTTAACTCCATTTGATCAAGACAATTCAGTTTGTGGCTCTGTGATACTGTCTAGCATTTAGGGTCAGCCATAGGTGCCACTCCAATCTCTTGCTCTGAGCCATTCCATTCCACTTTTAGGATTCTCTCATGGAAGAAAGACTTCTGTTTCTTATTTGTTTCTAGGCTTAAATTTTGGGGGTAGACTCTACTTTTTTGGATTGTAGAACCTGACTAGTTTTTGGCATTAACTTTTTGAGATCCTGAGTCATTTTGCTGTTTTTTTTTTGTTTGTTTGTTTTGTTGTTGTTTTCCTGATCCTTTCTTTATAGTTGCTAAGGCTTTATTGATACTGAAGGGTGACTTTCATCAAGTTCTGGTTGTCTCATTCTGACATTTGAAGTTGATGGTCAATAACATCCTAGATATGTTATGCTGTTCAATGTTGTTTGATAGAATTTTACAGTTGGTGGATTTCACTTGTTCTTTTTACATTGGAAGTCTGAGCAACATGTTTCCAAAGCCTCACATTCAGGGTTTAAAACTCATCAAAAATGTTGTGAACAACTCTAAAAATCCCAGTCATCCACTTGGAAATCTGATTCAGCTGAATGAAAGTGACACAGTGGTCCTCGACATACTGACAGCTTCTGTTTTGTTATTGCTCTTTTTATTGTTCTTTTCTCTACCCTGGGCTGGCTGGAATTTGTAGTTCTCTGGCCTCAGCCTTCTGGGAGGTTGGGCTTTCAGGAATGTGTCATCACAATCCAGTTTCCTTGGTGTCTCACTCAGCTTCTGTTAATGTTCTTGAAGCCCCACCTGCTTTACTTTAAGAAGTCTTGCTGCTTGGGAGGCAGAGATAGAAGAATCAATGTGAGTTTGAGGCCAACCTGGGCTAGCATGAGACCTTACCTTGAAAAAAAATCAAAAAGAAAAATTATGAAAAGAAGTCTTGGCTGGGTGTGGTGGGGCAACCCCTTAATCCCACTCGTGAGGCAGAGGTAGGAGAATGGCTGTGAGTTCGAGGCCAGCCTGAGACTACATAGTGAATTCCAGGTCAGCCTGGGCTAGAGTGAGACCCTATCTCAAAAACAAACAAACAAACAAACAAACAAAAACAAACAAACAAACAATCTGGGCTGGAGAGATGCCCCAGTGGTTAAGGCACTTGCCTCCAGTGCCTAAGGCTCCTAGTTCAATTCCCCAGTGCCCACATAAGCCATACCCAAAAGGTGGTGGCCCTGGTGCTCTCTCTATTTCTTTTTCTCTCTGTATCCCTCTGCTTGAAAAAGAATAAAGAAAATATTTTTAAAAAATAAAGTCTTTTTGAAAAACAAACAAACAATCAAACAAAAAAGTCTTTCTTGCCATGGTGGTACTCAGCTGTCATCCTAGCACTTGGGAGGTGGAAGCAGGAAGATCTCAAGTTCAAGTCTCACGAAACTATTTCAAAAAGAAGAAAAGAAAAAGAAAAAGAAAGGGGTATCTTGTATCGCTTTCTGTTGTAATTGTTGATAAGGAGGTTTGTGGCCTGATCTGAGGCTCTGAGGTTTCAACATGTGATTTTTAAATTTCTTGTTGGTTGATCCCAAGATTGCTAGAATGGCTTCCAGTTCCATTCTCAAAGTTAGTAAGGTTTCACTCTTTTCTGTGCCTTTCACTGGTGCATCCTTGGTCCAGTTGGAAAGGCGGCTCACAAAGGAAGCCACTGAAGCAGTTTAGGGTGACTGGCCCCTGAAAGTAAAAGCACGGAATATCCTTGTGCCTGCCTTCGAGTCTCCACTTTGCTAGCAGTCTGAGAAGCATCTGGCTTCCCTTGATCTGTTTTCCCATAGATAACCTGAATCACGCTCTAGGAAGGAGCTCCCCTTTCCTAGAATTATTTTTTCATAAACAACCCAAATTCCTCCCTAGGAAGGAGTCTCCTTTTTCTAGAATTAAGATTCCTGGAAGGATTAAACCCAAACCTGGCGTTGTGGTTGGTTAAGTCCAGCCTCTAAAGCTTGGCTTCATGGCTGGTTAGCTCAGCCCCCATTCAGAGCCTATAGATGACCCCAATTTGGATCTCTAGGTGAGCTTTTACTCCTCCCACCTTCTCGTGGACAGGAGTTCTTTATAATCTTTCCTCTTTCTTTCTCTTAATTTAATAAAGTCTAATCTTTTCAGTGTGGTCGGTGGATTTCAGTTTCTTGAATAACACTTCCAAATTATCAGTGCATTGGTATATATTGGTGCATTGGCAAGGAACCCCAAAATTCTGGTTTCAGCACTGCCCACTCTCCCCAGGAAATAGTGTTTCAACTGGAGCCAACGTCACCAAATCGAGGGAACATTGCTTCAGGTCCTTGAACTGACCCTGTCAGCTTGTAGACAACCCCACAAGTGTGAAAGTTTCCTGTTCCACTGTGCCTGTAGGGCTAAGTCAAAACCCAATACAGCTCGGCGTGGTGGCGCACGCCTTTAATCCCAGCACTCAGGAGGCAGAAGTAGAGAGTTTGAGACCACCCTGAGACTACATAGTGAATTCCAGGTCAGCCTGGACTAGAGCAAGACTCTACCTCGAAAAACCAATAATAATAATAATAATAATAACAACAACAAAAACCCAATACGTGTTTCTAGCAGTGGGACCTTAGAAGCCCACTAGCGCAGGAGTCTGGAGAACAATCTCCCTCGGTGCATCCCTTCAGTGTCCCTCTTTGTGTTGGCTTATTTTTTTGTTCCCATGTCTGCGACTTTTCCTGTACAACATTATGAAGATCCTGCCAACCTATCACAGGCCTCCATGATGGTCATCTCCTACAATACCTTGCCATGTGTGCAGTGAACCACTTGTCATTCATCCTTTCTTCTGCTGTGGCATTTTAAAATATTTGTGCGTGTGTGTATGTGTGTGTGTGTGAGAGAGAATGAGAGAGAAAGAGAGAAAGAGAGAGAGAATGAGAGAGAAAGAGAAAGAGAGCCAGAGCCTCTTGCCGCTGGAAACAAAACTCCAGATAGATTTGCCTTTACATGGGCACTGGGGAATTGAATTCATTCCGTCTCTATTGATCAAGCCTGCTGTACTCCATTAGGCAGTTGCAAACAAGTGCCTTTAACCACTGGGTAATCCCCCAGCCCATGATTTTTTTTTTTGAGGTAGGGTCTCACACTACTTTAGGTTGACCTGGAACTCACTATGTAGTCCCAGGATGGCCTTGAACTCACATCAATCCTCCTACCTCTATGCTATTTTATTTTATTTTGGTTTTTTGAGGTAGGGTCTCACACTAGCCCAAGCTGACCTGGAATTCACTATGTAGTCTCAGGGTGGCCTCAAAGTCTTGGTGATCCTCCTACCTCTACCTTCCGAGTGCTGGGACTAAAGGCATGAGCCACCACACGCGGCTGCTGTTTTTAAATGTCTGCAAAATGTACATAGTGAGACACATACATCCAACTGAAGGGAAATCAGCAATGCATTTTAGTTAAGTGTCTACACCAGCGTATAATCATGCTAAACATTTCTAGCCCGTGGAGGTGCATTTAACCTCTGCCTCCAGCCCCAGCCTGTCCTGTTCCAGCACCGGTGCCCACATAGTTTTGGGTGTTTGTGAACGTCCCACAAAGATTGTCGCAGTTTACACTATCTGGATTCTCTCCACGTGGGGTAGGGACCTCGTCCGGCAGTGATGTGATATACCCACCGAGTGATGCATGGATGCATGTGTTAGTCACGGTATGGGGGGTTGGTGGTCAGCACAGAGGGGTTTTTCTGTAGTGTTCACAGGGGTCATGGGACTGTGGTCTTGGCAGGGGTGCTCGGCTTGCTCTCGATGGCCTCGGTCCCACTAGACAAGGCCCGGAGCTCTGTTCCGCTAGGCTTGGCTGGGTCCAGGTCCCCCGGCTCCGATCCGCTCGTCTCCGCGCCTTTCAGTTCCGCTCAACTCGGCTCTCCCTAGTTCGGCTCGGCTCTAGTCGACTCCATTCGGCTCTCCCTGGCTTGGCTCCGCCCTTCTGGGTTCGGCCCTCCTCGGCTCTACCCGCCTCCACTCGGCTCGGCCTCACTAGGCTCGGCTTGGCTCCGCCCTTCTAGGATCGGCCCTCCTCGACTCTACCCGACTCCACTCGGCTCGGCTCCGCCCCTCTGGGATCGGCCCTTCTCGGCTCTACCCGCCTCCACTCGGCTCGGCCTTGCCTGGTTCGGCTCGGCTCCGCCCCTCTAGCTTCGGCCCTGCTCGGCTCTCCCTGGCTCCGCGGGTCGGGGCCCAGGGGGCAGGCGGGCGGCGTTGCTGGAAGTGACGCGACGAGAGCGGGGCGGGACCGAGGTAGCCGCCGCCGCCACCGCCGCCGCCTCGGGCCGGGAAGCGATGTAGGAGCCGCGAAGCCGTCCCCCACCCTGCCCGGCCCGAGCCCCGCGGCCCCCGCCGCCGCCGCCGCCATGAAGAAGCAGTTCAATCGCATGAAGCAGCTGGCCAACCAGACCGTGGGCAGGCGAGTGCGCGGGGCTGGCGGCGGGGGTCGCGCCGGGGCGGGGCGGGGCGGGGCGGCTCCCTGGGTCCGGGGCCTGGGCGTCCAGCTCCGCGGGGATCCCGCCGGGTCGGCAGAGCCTCGTCCGCAGGGGTCCCCGCGGCCATTGTCCTTCCCGGGCGGGCGGGCCCGACCCCATCCGGAGCCGCCTGCCGCTGGAGCCCGGGACGCCGAGCCTCCGGGCGGGCGCGATTTGGGGGCCCCGCCTTTCCCGGAGCCCTGAGGCCCGGGGTCTTGGGCCGGTGAGCTAGCTTTGCAGGCGTGGAGCTGTGCTGCTCAGGATCCAGGCCACTGGGAGATCTTGACATTTAGAGGATGTGTCTCCTTGGGTGTGGAAACAAATGCTTCCCCGTGTGTCCTCGGTACTGCTTGAATGGTTGGCAAGAAACATTATTATTATTATTATTATTATTATTATTATTATTATTTTGAAATGAAAGCCACACACGAGAGATTGTGGGTGATCAGGCTGTGGAACAGGAATGATTTGTGGCTTTTAGATCTTCTAAAGGTAATTTGTCATGTGCCGTGTTATCTGGTTGCAAATATTTTAAGGTCTTGCAGGGCATCTAGCTGTACTGGACCAATTTACCGCTTATTCTGCGTGGAGATGTGTGTTATTCACAACTCTTCTACTCCCTTGGCCCCCGACACTTAAGGGGAGTTTGACTTGATGTGAGCCCATGAGACACTTTTATGGGTGTGTATATGGAAATACTTTTGCTTCCTCTTGAGTTTTCTAAATTTACTTTTTACAGTTTCGCTTCCTTCAACTTTTTGCTAAGTTTTGTTGTTGAGCATTATAAGCAAATGCCTTTTTTTTTTTTTTTTTTTGGTTTTTCGAGGCAGGGTCTCGCTCTAGCCCAGGCTAACCTGGAATTCACTATGTCATCTCAGGGTGGTCTTGAACTCTTGGCAATCTGCCCACCTCTGCCTCCCAAGTCCTGGGATTAAAGTCGTGTGCCACCATGAGGGCCAAATGGTCATTTCTTGTGGTAGAATCAATACTTAATGTCAAGATACATTTGTTAGATTGTTATTTTGGTTTGATTTTGTATTGTATGGTGCAAGGGCCATTTGCTATTTGTATACAAAGTTCTGCAAGTTTTCTCTCTCTCTCTCTCTCTCTCTCTCTCTCTCTCTCTCTCTCTCTCCCTCTCTCCCTCTCTCCCTCCCTCCCTCCCTCCCTCCTTCCCTCCCTCTCTCCCTTCCTCCCTCCCTCCTTCCCTCCCTCTCTCCTCTATCTTTTCCCAGACATAGGGTCTCACTCTAGCCCAGACTGATCTGGAACTCACTCTAGTCTTAGGCTGGCCTTAAACTCTCAGAGCCATCCTCCTGCCTCTGCCTCCTGAGTGCTGGGATTAAGGCATGTGTCACCACACGTTTTCGATCTTGAAAGGCATTTAGGGTCTCTCTGGCTTCTGCTTCCCTTCCTACTTTTACATTCCAGGCATATTTGCATATTTGCCCGCTTTCAGTTTCCTGGGAAGGCCAAGGTTTCTTAAGGATTATTATTAGCCTCTCCCTGGAAACTTCGAAGTTTCTTTCACCACACCTAACTGACACACACCTCCTACTCATTCGGGTATCCTGGTGATGGTCTGTGCATTTGGAAAGGTCCTTGATGTCCCAGCTGAACATGTCACAATCCCATATATCACCTGCTTTTCTAGAATCAAATTGCTTCTTTTCTAGCTAGCCTGTGTTCCCTGTTAAACACCAAGGGCCTTTCAAATGTTTCCTTTGATTCCCAAGATCTGCCTTGGCTCCTGTCCTGTGACAGATGACCAGTCGACAGGGTTGATTCTTACTACATTATGTGGTATAACTGTGGGCCCAAGTGTGGGAAAATGTGAACTGGACAGAGTCAATGGTGATTCATTCTGGAACTATAATTCTGGACCTGACCTTTGACTGTTTGAAAATCTTTATTGCTAGATGCCAGTGGAAGCTGCAGCTATTATAGAGCTATTAAGGGTGTGGCAGTTATGAGCCCAAAGTCAGAACTGTTTTTACTGGGAACAAACCTGTTGCTTTCTCTCTTCCTAAAGTGCTAGAAAGGAAAAATAGAGGACAAGAGAACTTCATATTGTCACTGTGTGGAAGCAGATGATTTGGTGGGCACCACAAAGCTTAAGGGTATATTTGCATCAAAATGAAAGCTGCAAAGCACAGATTTCCCCTAGCGGTTACCTGAGCAGAGAAGGAAGGTATGTATATCAGTAGCCCAGTGTGTTTTGATTTATTAATTCATAGAGTTCTAAGGCGTGTCATGCAGAGAGGTATTCCTCCAGGATGGAAACCTTGTGAATAACCCCACAATGAGGTTCCATGGGACTGACATGTGGAGGATTAGTAATGTCTTGGAAGAATTGAGTTCTCATGATGCAATTTGTGTCCAATGGGTGGATAAGTCTGAGGATGTGGGCAAAGCTTAGAAGGTGGCCGGTCTCATGATGTGGGTGTCCTAAGCAGAGAGAAGTAGGATGCTTTCTTTTTTGGCCCACCTGCTCTTTGTTGAGGCAGACATTCACTGAACACTTGAGCCCCAACCGTGCACAGTACAATGTTAAAGAATGAAAAGTGACTCTGACAAGGATCCTGCCCTGAAGCTGCTCAATAGATGTGTGAGGAGATCATCAAGCCAGAGATAATTACGTACATGAGATAAGTGCCTGCAGAAGGCTGGCAAGTAGGCAGAGGAGCACCTGCTGGTACTGACTGGAGGAGGTCACACAAACTCCTTAGAGGAGAAATGTGAGCAGAGCCCTTTATTTTTCTTCCATCTTCAAATACTTCTTTAATATTTTCTTGCAATGATTAAGTCTCTTTTGATTGTAAGGAGTCCAAAAGTAGTGTAGCTTTTTTGTTTTGTTTTGTTTTGTTTTTCAAGGTAGGGTTTTGGTCTAGCTCAGGCTGACTCTTCACTATTTAGTCTCCGGGAGGCCTCAAACTCAGCAATCCTTCTACCTCTGCCTCCCCAGTGCAGGGATTAAAGGCAAGCACCATCGTGCCCTGCCTTTTATTGCTTTTTGAGAGTCTCAGTATGGCTTTGATTGGCCTTGAATTTATAATCTTCCAGCCTCAGCTTTCTGAATGCTTTCAAGGGGTTCTGTTTCCTATACAGGCAGTGTTCACAAAGAGGCTCCCTAGTCTTCCACTGTTATCCTCCATAGGAGTCCCAGAAGGAAAGAATCCTTTGTGACTGTGGTCAAAGTCCCAGAGTGTTTCTGGGTCACATGGAATGGAGTTGTCAGTCCCGCCCAAGCCATGTGGACTGAATGGAGGAGCCCTGCTTCCCCTAGGCAAACTGGGGAGCTGTTATCAGCAGCTGGAGAATGGGTGGGCACTTGGTAGAGAAGCAAGAGATGCCCCACTGGACCTGTCCCTGGAGGACTGAATGCTTTCCCAGATAAAACTGGGAAAGTCTTCAGACTAGTCAAAGTCACAAACTCAGGTACCTAGAGGCCAGGTTGGAAAACATGATTGAATTAGGTCAGAGGAGGGCTGCTGAGGACCTGGAAGGTCACAGTCCACAAAGGGGATGTGTGGGAATGTGGGTCCCGGGTTTCCCAACCTTGAATTTTTAGGAGGAATCTTAACATATGGATTTTGATGAACAGTATATGGAATTTAACTCAAATGAGCACTGTGACATTTCATCATGCTACATAAAATTCTTTGAGGCCAGATGTGGTCTGTGGGTCACTCACCTGGCCAGCAACTGTTTATCTCAAAGGACCTGGAAGTAAACAATCCCTGTCATTTTATTTGTTCCAGCCTTCTTTCCTGATACCACTACTCAGTTCTCAGTTTTTTTTTTTTTTTTTGGTCTTTCGAGGTAGGGTCTCGCCCTAGCCCTAGCCCAGGCTGACCTGGAATTCACTATGTAGTCTCAGGGTGGCCTCGAACTAACGGCGATCCTCCTACCTCTGCCTCCCGAGTGCTGGGATTAAAGGTGTGCGCCACCACACCAGGCTCAGTTCTCAGCTCTTTGGCTTTGTTGGAGAGCTCATTTTTCATTTGTTGATTGTTAATAGGGCTGATAGTAGTCACTCAACATTTCTTTAGTGGTGTACTTTACAAAGGGCTGTGTTTCACCATCTGGTCTGGTTCTCACCCATGGCTACCATCATTTCTATTTTACGAAGAAGGAAAAATGACTTGCCAAGTTGGCACAGCTGCTAAGTAGCCAACATAGGACATGGTGCAGGCCTTCTTTCCCTGGAGCCCCTGTGCTACTCACCACAGTGACAGGCTGCCTTTTCATCCGGAGAGGCATCTTGTTTATGAACAACCACCTAAATGTCTTGAGTACTTGCTGCTGGCTGGGTGCCTCACATGAGACATCGCACTGTATTCTCCTAGCAGCTCTCAGCTACCTCTGCCTCCTGAGTGCTGGGATTAAAGGCGTGCTCCACCACGCCCGGCTTTTTAAAAATTTTTATTTGCAAGCAGAGTGATAGAGAGGAGAGACAGAGAGAATGGGCTCATCTGGGCCTCCAGCTGCTGCAAACAAACTCCAGATGAATGCTCCACCTTGTGCATCTGGCTTTATGTGTGTACTGGGGAGTGGAACCCAGGTCATTCTGTTTTATAGGCAAGTATTTTAACTGCTGAGCCACCTCTCCAGCCCTACTCTACCTTTTTAAAGGAAAGATCTAAACAGGATGTCTGAGGAAGGCTAGGCAGCTGTGCTTCTAAGTTGATAAAGCAGGGGTAGAAAAAAAACTACTGCATCTTTACAGCTTCTTATCATATCTTTCACCGTCTTGTGTGGTGTATGTGTTGTGAAATCTTAGAGCACCAAACAGCTTTTTTACAGGTGCATGAAAATCCATTTTTCACCAGGGGAATAAACTGAAAAGATGTGGCCATATAACATCTTTATTTGTGTAGGCAGCATGCTTCTACTGTTACGAATCACTCTAGTGATGAAGGTTCTCATTGTGTCCTGGGAAGACCCTCTAGGGGTTGCCACTGTAGTGGAAGGTCCTAGAATCAGTATGTGCACCAGGCACTATACCAGACCACATGGAATGCTTTGCTGTTTCTCAGACGTAGGTAGGTACCATTGTAGTGAACTGCAGATCCATGGAAACATGTTATTATACTCCCCTGTTTAGTTGCTTAAAGAGATATGGGCCCATAGTTCCAAGTGTGGAACCTGTGGGGGTGGGCAGGCTTGTTTGCCCTCTCTCTTTCTCTTTCTTTTTCTTCCTTGAGGGAGGGTCTTACTTTAGTACCTGCTGATTTGGAACTCACTTTGTAATTCCTGGCTGTCCTCTAATTCACAGCGATCTTCCTACCTCTGCCTCCCTAGTGCTGGGACTAAAGACACATACCACCACATGCTTATCTTAATATTTTATTTATGAGAGAGAGAGGGAGAGAGAGAAAAAGAGAGATGAGTGGGCCCGCCAGGGCCTCAAGCCACTGCAAATGAACTCCAATTGCATGCACACTTCTTGCATCTGGGTTTTACATGGGTACTTGGGAATCGAACCAGGGTTGTTAGGCTTTGCAGGCAAGTGCCTTAACTGCTAAGCAGTCTCTCCAGCCCTACTTTTTGTTTGACAGAGTTTTGCTAGGTTGGTCTTGAACTCATGGTGCTTCTGCCTCAGCCTTCCAAGTGCTGGGATTGGAGACATGGCATCTCAACTTCAGATAAGTTTCAGAATTTTTCAGTGTTTTGAAAAGTAGCATGAGCATATGCTGGTGTTTATGGCACCTTCAGCTGAGTCTGGGGTGACACCATCAGTCCAGCATGCTATTTCTCTAGCAAAACGTATGAATATACTTACCCTGTAACTGTGCATGGCAGCTTCATGCCAGCTCAGGTCAAGGTTTATTGCCAAGAGAGTTACAAAAAAATGTAGGTTTGTTCCTTCCTTTTCCTTTCCCTTTCCTTTTTCCTTTCCCTTTTCTTCTTTCATCAGGGTTTCACTCTAGCCCAGGCTAATCTGGAATTCACTCTGTAGTCTCAGGCTGGCCTCGAACTCACAGTGATCCTCCTACCTCTCTGCTTTCTAAGTGCTGGGATAAAAGGCATGTACCACCTTGCCTGGCTACTTATTTATTTTTTAATTTTAATTAAAAACAAATTTTTTTTTGCAAGTAGAGAGAGGCATAGAGTAGAGAGACAGACTGAGAGAATGGGCATCCCCCCCAGGTGCATGCACCTGTTTGTGCAGTTGACTTTATGTGGGTACTGGGTAATTGAGCTTAGTTAGTTGTTAGGCTTTGCAGGAAAGTGCCTTAACCGATGATCCATCTTTCCAGCCCTTATTTTTTTAAGGGAGAGTCTCATCTCACACTAGTCCAGGCTGACCTGGAAGTCACTCTGTATCTACAGGCTGGCCTCAAACTCACAGGAATCTTCCTACCTCAGCCTACCAAGTGCTGGGATTAAAGGCATGAGCCACCATGCATGGCCTTTGTTGTTATTTTTGTTGGGCTGCTTCAAAATGAGGGATAGGGATTGTAGACATTCTCAACAGGTACATTATTAAACTTTTACTTCAAATAATATTTCCTCTACTCCAACAGATTGGAAACCACAATTAGTCTGCATAAACAAAGGTCACAAACTCAAGTGTCAGGGCAGATAAATAGTTCATTTCTTCAGCTCTGACCTTGGAGAATGAAAGCAGTTTTTAGTTCAGCTATTCCGATTTTTAATTTACTTTTAAAATTTCATTATTTGTGTGTGTGTGTGTGTGTGTGTGTGTGTGTGTGTGTATGTGTGTGTGTATGGCTGTGCCAGGGTCTCTTGCTGCTACAACTAAATGCCTGATGCTTGTACCACTTTTGTGTCCAGCTTTACATAGGTGCTGAGGAATCTGCAGGTTTTTAAAGATGCTGATTTCTGTACAAAACAAAATAAAAATGTGTTTTAAAAATATTTTATTTTATTTTTTTTTGAGAGAGAAAAATGCAGAGAGAGAGAGAGCATGTGTGTACCAGGTTCTCCAGCCACTGCAAATGAACTCCAGACACATGCACCACCTTGTGCATCTGGCTCTATGTTGGTCCTGGGGAATCGAATTCTGGTCCTTCTGCTTGGCTTGGCAGGAAACACCTTAACCACCAAGCCATCACTCCAGTCCTGTATTTTTGTTTCTAAACATTTTTTTAAATTCAACTTTATTTGCAAGCAGAGAGAAACTAAAGAGAGACACAGATTGTAGGCATGCCACAGCCTTTAGCCACTGCAAAGGAACTCCGGATGCATGTACACCACTTTGTGCATTTGGCTTGAGTAGGCACTGGAGAACTGAACCCTATTGGGCTTTGCAGGCAAATTCCTTAGTCACTGAGCCATCTCTCCAGCCCTGTTTTTTTTTTTTTTTGTTACTGGGGAGGGAGGGAGGGAG
>PVHP010036223.1:0-18037 GCA_004024765.1 Zapus hudsonius | reverse complement strand
GGGGAGATTATCCAGAGGCATGGCCAGGAGAACCTGGCTGAATACTAGGCTATCCATGGTCCCCTGTCACAAGGACTGATCCAGATGAACAATGGAGGAGGTTATCCAGTGGAGGGGGGAGGGGAGGGCAGTGGGGAATTGGGGATAACAACTCATTGTTTGCCCACTAAATGTTGTAACTCATTATGGACAATAAATTTAAAAAAAAAGGGCTTTTATTATGTTATAACATAAATATCATATAATTTATACAAAGTTTATGGAAGATATTAAAATAATTAAAGCTCTTCATCACATCACCACAAATGTTAAACATAACATAGCTATCAGTATGAAAATAGTCCAAAGCAGAAAGCTAGAAACTCTTAAGATCTCAGCAATAAAGCAGACTTAAAACTCATCCATCATGATTCAGGCAACTGAGTGGAAGAGGGGGCAGAAAGATTATAAGAGCCATGGTGGGGGCAAATATCCAGAGACATTACACCCCTCAACAACAACAACAACAAAACAACAACAACACACACACAAAAAAAGGCTACTGCTTGCACAATTCATAACCCCCCATCCCATGGAACATTCCAGCAATCCCACTGAGGAGGGCCTTTAGCGGGTTGTGGGCAGGGAGGAGGGAAATGGGGGTACTATCACAAGATTTGTTCATACAGTGTTTCTTATTATAACTAAGTTAAATTTCGTAGGGTTCAATCTCAACCATTTCGTCTTCCTCAGTGTACATCTGATTTGAAAAGTGAGGTTGTCTACTTTAGGCTCTCACAGGTTTTCTCCCCTCACTATAACCTGGAAGCATTTATACATACGCTCTAGGAAATGAGTTGAAAATGCCATCATTTGTAACAAGAAAGAGGAAACAATTTAAATGCCTATTTAAGATGGTTTGTTCCTTCATACAGACCGTAGCAGATTTTTCCATTTGTAAAGCTAACTTTGTAATAAGCAGAAGAGAGAGGGCAATGACTACTAGGTGGACACTCTGCCAAGGGGCCCTTTTCGGAGTGAGGGTCACATGCAGCCTTGTCTGTGGCTCACTCTAAGACTTGCTCTGAGCTGAAGAAAGCTGTCTAGTCCAAGTTCACCAGCCCTTGGCAGAGGGACAAACTGTATCTGAGGACGACTCAACACCTGTCTTGCTTGGTCACCCACTCCAAGACAAGTGTGAAGGGCCACTTTGGCTTTATAGCTTGCAAGGGTCACAGAAGCCTTTGGTGAAACCACATCACAGTCTACCTACCCAGTCTGATTCTTTCCCACAGCCAACTGACTTGGCAATTTTTCCAGGGTATTTCATATAGCAGATGCTTTACCCAAATAATTCTATGGTCAACTGAATTAGAGCATTATTTGGATTTCATAGGTGGGTTTCAGAAAAGGTAGCTAAATTGGCTAAAGATATTCATCTTAAAACCAACTTGGATCAGCGTAGAATCTACTAAATCATGAAGACCATGGTCTTCCTCTGCACAGCCTGCCTTAGTAACCAGCTCTTCTTTGCAATACATTCATTCCTAGAAGCAAAGAAAAGTGCTTACCTTTAAATTACATATGGCTTCAAATCATTTCCCCCAAAAATGATGTTTTATGATACTGGTAATAGTAACACAGTGTAACAAAATCAGTCATCATGTTAGAATGTATTTAGTAGCTTGTGAATATAATATATGTACTTAATTTTTTATTGAGGGAGCTCAAAGAAACCCAGATGCATCACTTTTACTTTCTAACTAGGATTAGAAAGAAGGAATGAGGATTAAATCAATCAGACTACTATGAGTTCTGTGGAAATAGGTATAGTTAGGACAGGACAGGGCTACCCAGGATGAGTGTATCAAAATATTATATTTACCTAGAGATCTATAAATTTTCCAAGTAAACTCATTAAGATATATCAAACAAGTGAAAATAAATTTAATAACATACATTTTCATCCCATACATCCAAAATGTTATCATCTCAACAATATAAAAAAATCAGTAAGTCATTTTAAATTCTTATTTTTTTGTATGAAGCATTAGAAATTTGGTGTACATTTTTACATACACAGGAACATCTCAATTTGGACAGTCAACTACTGAGTGCTCCACATCCACATGGTACCTGTGGGTTCATTAAAACCATAAAGGTCTCAACATAAAAAACAAGGGGCTAATATCAAAAATGAGAATGCAGAAGTTTCTACACTTGGCAAATGATAGGATGCATTTAAAAATTCCTTCCAATATGCAGCTTATCTCCTGATAATCTATTGAAACTAGACCAGCTTACAGAATATCACAGTGAAGCGCTTATTTTACCTATAGCATTAACATCTTAGGTTTATGGATTAATGAAACATGTTTTGCTATCAATGAAGAGTTGTGAAGATGCTGTATTCTAGGAGACTAGAAAAAGAACAGAAGAGAAGAACAAACCACTTTCAATGAAATTCTAAGAAAGAAACAAGATATTATCTGTCACCTTTATCTTAAAAACACCAAAAGGCCCCAAAGCTCTACTATGATTAGCTGACTATCTCTGGGCAAATGGTTCTCCATTTTTAGAGGCTCTGAATTTCTCTCATCTATGAAATGTCAGCGCTGGACAAGATAAGCTCTGCAGTTCCTACCATTTAACATTTCCTGACTACATGTCAGAGTGTGATCAGCATATTTTTTTCTAAACAGCAGACAAACATCCACTTCATTCTTACTTGACCTTTCTCTGAGAAAAAAAATACCATGCTACCGTAATTTACCATCTATTGAGATAAAATGTTTATGTCCTGATACCTATATTACAAGATTATTTTGTTATTCTGTGAACATCTTATCTCTTTTAAAGCCAAGGAGACTGCATATATGAATAACTTCAAAGTTTGAAGTAAGATTGGCCTGGAATTCCATTGGGCGAATCCTGGGTTTCTTATAAGAGAAATATAGGAGAGGTTAGATGAGATGTAATGACAGAAGCAATGGTCAGTAAGTGGTGTGAAGTTGGCATACTGCTTAACTCTGAAGATGGGGAAAAGACCAATGAGCAAGGAATACAGACAGCTTCCCCAAGCAAGGAAAGGCATTCCAATAGATGGTCTCCTACAACTTCCAATGTAAGATAACCCTGCTGACCCATTTTGGACTTGGGGATCTCAGAACTCAGTGGAAAATTGCTATAACAACAACTGAAACTAGTACACTTATATATCATACAGGTATCACTCCAGAGCTGGTAAGACTTGGCTGGGTTTTGTGTAGTTTTTAATATGTCAGAGCACAGAATGATGATGAGTGTCAATTCTTTAAAAGGACTAGGAAACATGCATAAATATCGATATTTGAAATAATCATTAATATAGAATAACTCCATGATAATATCCCTGATTCTGGGAGCATTTGAAGGTCTTAGGAAACCCTGTTCAGTCAGTAAATGGATGAAAAGATTACCTCATATGGTAAACAGATGCAATTTCATCAATAAATAGCTCTTTCTTCTCCATGGTGTAGGGTTGTTTCTGTAAACTTCTATTTTTCAGTTTCCCTTACAACTAGATTCCTACCAATCTATTGTGAGTGGAAAGAACACGGACTATTTCCAAAGCACGATTTTTTTTTTTAGGAACCAGTGCTCCTTCAAACTTTCCTTTCTAAGTTAGATATTGAAAATTTAGGGTCTCTGGGCATGCTGAAGGTACAAAATGGAAAGCTTCTGCACAGAAAAACTTCTGGACGTTGTGAATATATACTATGGACAACAGTAGAAATTGGAACAAAACCTTGGCTGTGTTTCAACCATTATACATGTTGAGATAACACATTACACAGTTCAGGCTGTCCAAATCAATACTTAAAAAAAAAGACTGGTTATAATTAGAACACAGTACCCATCATTTCTATGTGGAATTAACTTCCACATGAAATGAACTCATTACTATGTGGTAAGAACTATATTCATATTTAATGAGTTGACTGTGTTTCTACACACTCAGCTATATTTTCCAAATGCAGGAAATTTTTCTTAGAAAATATTTTCTGGAATGATATGATTCTTACTAAAGATGTCAAGTAGTATTGGAAAACGCACGATAAGAAGAGACTTTCTAAACTAATTAAATGATATAAAGGTAAATTAAGTAGAAGCATTTGAACAGGTGTGCTAGGATACAGAATGGGTGACTATTAAGATTGGGGGAATAATTGACACATAGAGAGCTTTCATTATTTCTAATTGTTAAACCAAAGTTCTCTAGGGTTTTCCAAGTAGCATTATATAAATTATATTATAAAGCCTTGAAAAAACAAAAATCAAACCATAGATTATGTTCTGATTTCTTTCTTCCTTTTTGTTTTCAATTTCTTTGTTTCTTAACTAAGCCTATTGGTAAATAGTTAACTTTCTGACCATGGGTGTCAACACTTACAAAAGTAGATTTATGAACAATATTTCATGTCAGCTTTTTCAACCTGATAAAAAAAATCATGAAAATGTCACTGATGTGAAATACTATGCTCAGAGGACTATCTATGGCTCTTAGAAATTTTGGCCTTAAAATTATGTGCCATTATGTGCAAAAACTGAAAACAAAAACAAAACAAAAATCCCTTAAGATTCCACTTTCTTTAACATCTTACTTCTTAAGGCAGACTTTTTCCTGAAATCAAATATTCTGACTGACATTTACTGCTGCCAGGTAGTATACTGATAACTCATCCATCTGTAGAGAAAGACTAGAATGAACCATTTGTAACCAACAGTTCTCTCTACACAGTCAAGATCATCTTGAAATAGACAGAACTGTTTGTAACTCTCAGATTCACATTTTCCTTGATAACGTCAAAACAGGGACTGATTAAATAAACTATACTTCACAATAAAGAATGGTCATTAAGAATGAAATGCCATAGGACCCAGCTGTACCATCCTGGGTATATACCCAAAGGACTCCAAGTCAATAATATATCACAGAGACAACTGAATATCCATGCTTACTGCAGCAATATCCACAATAATCCAGATATGGAATCAGTCTATGTGTCTCTAAAGAGATAAATATAGAAAGTGTGACCTGAGCACACCCCTCACCATGCAGACACACTAGTGTTTTATTCAGCCATAAAGAATAAAATGTTGTCATTTGTAGAAAAATGTATGTAACTGAAGATCATATTAAGTAAAATAACTGAGACACAAATAGACTTACATTGCAAGTTTTCTCTTATTTGTGGACCCTATATTCTACACAGTTATATGAAATCTATCTCCCTCTCTCCCCCCTCTCTTTCACATACACACACACACACACACACACACACACACACACACACACACACATGAGAGGAAAGAAGTGGTGAAAATTGAAGGAAAAAAGGTGATAATTGTGAGGAATGAGGTAGAGAATGAGGAATGAATGAGAGGTTAATACAGTCAAAATATATAAAAAGAAAATATCTTTATGAAGCCCAACATTATATACAACAAATATATACCAATAAAATTGAAAAAGAGAATGACAGCAGGGGGATATGGCATTTATTACCTAGGGAACTATTTATGGACTACTTGCTCATGCTCTCTAAGCTTCACCTAGGAATTCTGCAAAATAGGGAAACATCATGTGCATATTTGTACATGTATGAAACCTACCCTTTAGGTTATTTTGAGAATTACAAGATGAATAATGCCCAGAATGTTACTGTATGTGGAAATCTTCTATACCTTAAAGGGTCCTCTACAAAAGACACTATGATTTTCTGGACTCCTTGACTGGGCCATTTTCATATTCTTCTAATAGTCTTGCCCCATCTCTTTTTCTATGTTGTTTCGCCTTTGGTACTTCTGTGAAGCAAGAGCTCTAAGAAATCCTTGCTAGAAGAATCAAAAGTTGAGTGAAGTATCCTTTAATTCCTTTAGATTGCATTAAATCAAGTGTAACTCACCCATCAGTGCCTGGATCTCTATTAAGGGGCCCCAGGTCCCTTGGTCAGTGCTCAGTCTAGGAAACACTGCTGAGGTTTCCTTTTAGAGCATTTTGTGGCTATAAAAGATAGTAATGCTTAGGGAGCAAGATGCAAATGAGCCTGCATCGGGTGAACCAACCCAGCTCAGGAAGGGACCACTGAGAGAAAATTGGAGCTCCTTCCAGGTACTTAAAGGCTGCAATTAAGTATTTTCATGAGGTTGATATCAAAGAAACTTCTCTGGAGAGATCATGTATGGGGAAGTTTAATAGGAACTTCCAAGAACACAAATCACTAAAAGTGAAACCATTTTTGTGAATGTACATAATCACCTTCAGAAAAGAGACCCCTTATAGAGAATACCTTTGAAATGCAATCTTAATTAAATAAGATTTCCTGATTAAAGTGCAATAGATGATATTTCTGAGAAGACAGTTGCTAACTTTAGTTGTTATTATAAAAAGAAAATAACACAAGTTTAGTTCTAATGAGGATATATAACACTAAATCTGAGAATTGGTCAGCAAACTTGGCACTTAAAAACTGTATGAATAAACCTGAAATCTGGTGAATCTCGAACTTATCATTTTCAGAATTTAGCCTAATATATACTGGGGGAAAAAGAAATTTCACATTAATCAAAGTCCCTTTAACCCTGAAAATACTTCACCCTCATTGATTTCAAAAAGAAACTCATTTATCAAAAAAAAAAAAAAAAAGAACTTCTGGCAGATAGTATCTAAAATAAGATTCCAAAAGATATAAAATTATAAACCAAAGCAAAGCATGATGTACCAAAAACAAATGGCTGGCCTCTCTTCAGATACTTCTTCTTCAAGTGCTTCCAAGATCATTTGACCAGAGAGAGGTAAGCAGATGGCACAGCTTCAGGTAAGCAAATGATACAGCTTCCAAACATTTTCATCCATGCTTATTTTACTGCCATTGAAAGAGTTTCTGATGGGCATTTTTTCTTCCCAAATGGAGAACTTCCTTGATTAAAGAACCAGTTCTGGGAAGATGAACCTCAACAATGCAAAGTTCCAGTACTAAGAAAAAGGAAAATTAGGGGAGCCCTAGGCTTTTTGCTCTTCCTCAATATTTTCATCTTAGCCCTATTGTGTGCTGAAGTACCTGCCATCTAGTCCTACTGCATCCTCTGTTTGCCTTCCAGCCATTCTATCTTTATATTTGCACTATCTATACTGCCTTTGTTCTGCACACCATTAAAAACATAAAAATGCAGGTCCCGGCCACTGGTTCCTTCCCTCACTGAGCTGTTCACCAAAGTGACGCATGAGGTTACAAAAACAAGACAGAATTCTGTCAAGGCTCTTGAATGCTCTCCCCAGGCCTGAGGCAAAACCCTGTTGCTGAAGAAACCACAGAATACTATCGTTCATCATTGAGAGACTCTTCGAGGCCTGGAATGGTAACCAGCTCCCAGATGGCAGTTAGTGCAGTGCAGGAAGACACTACACAAGCTGCCAGGGGAAGCTGAACAATGACAGCTGGTGTAAACAGACCATTGGCATGAAATACAGTCTGAGGCCATGAGTAGGCTGACCACACCTCCTACTGGGAGAGAAAAGGAAACCAAAAAAGGAGCACGTGTGCAATGGAGGAGTCTGAGCCTGGGTGAGACAATCAACAGCTATTAAATTCGGCCAAATATTCCACTCAGTGAGGGGGAACCCTTGATTGGAACCGGGGATTCAGGGTCATATGCAACGGATCACATACTCTTGGGCTACCAAGAAAAGATGCACTATGCATGTGACTGCCGGGGAGGCTTTTAAAAATAGAAGCTAAATAATCCAGATAGTTGTATATTTGTTAACGGATACTGACCTCATTCTCCGATGGAGATTGTGTTTGTATTTTTCAGAATACAGCGAGGGAGCTGTGGCCCATATAACCCTACCAACCGACTGCAGGCAGAAAGCTGAGATCCTGGCATGAGATGAGCCACCACAGTCATACGGGGGAGGATTCATATGGAACCCCACAGAGAATGATTGGATGTACAAGGGACCCACAGCCACAGCCATTCAATTAACAAAAGATAAGCCAGTGTGACAGAAACCAACGAATCTAGACACAAAAACCCCTAAGCTCACAACACCATAGCAGCCTCAATACTCACCCACCACGACTCAGGGAACTGAGCGGAAGAGAGGGCGGAAAGATTGTGAGAGCCGTGGTGGGGGAGAATAGCAGAGACTTGGCAACCCTCAGTAACTACACACTTGAGACATGAGAGCCCGGCTGAAGAATGAGCTATCCATAGTCCCCTACTACAAAGACTGATACAGACGGCCCACGGAGGAGGATATCCAGCTGACTGGGGATGGTGAAGGGGGGCAACGGGGAATTGGGGATAACAACTCATGGTTGGCCCATTAAACAATGTAACTCATTATGAACAATAAAGAAAAAAAAGAAATATTTCAATGTATCACAATGAAAAATTAATATGAATCCTCTATTGGTGTGAGACATAGTTATTTGTTTTATTCTTTGTATTTTTTGTAATTTTTCCTACTGCTAAAAGCTCACCATTAAAATATGAATAAATGCAAAAAAATAAAAATAAAAAAATTAATAAAAACATAAAAATGCAAAAAGCATAAGCATGAATGGACAACAGGGTAAAATAACAATATGCAAAGATGAATAGAGATCAACTAGAAAATAAAGTAAGCATTTCAAAACAAAGATCAAAATGCCTTGGGGATTGGGGGTTGGCTAAGCATCTTATAGCCTAGATAACAAAACATATAGCAATCATTAAAATTCTCTTGAATTACAAAGTGATATATAAAGATATTTTAATATGTTAACTGAGAAAAAGCAGGATCACAAACACACACACACACACACACACATATATATATATATATATATATATGTGTGTGTGTGTGTGTGTGTGTGTGTGTGTTCATCTATATCTGTATTGTAAAACTGAAAAAAATAGCTTTATGTATGTTTTGATGACACTTCCTTGCTGAAGGGGTATTCATGATCAAGAAAATATTTTCTGTGTTGACCAATATTATCATAAACTGTATTATTGTTCATAAAATCTACTGCACACCCTACTTTCTGGGTTTGTAAAAAATATTTCTATTCCATTGATGCTGGCCATTGCTAAGTAACATTCTCTGGCCACTTTACTCTGAGAAAATATGATCCATGTCACATGCAGCAGTAGCTTTGAGAACCTGTGGGTTGGACTTAGCTTCTTGGTTCATCTCTCTTGCAAGCAGGAACCTGTCCAGTGAGGGATGTTTCTTCATGATGGACTCGTCATGGCCACTACCAGTTAAATGAAGAGAGAACTACATAGCTAGTTGATGCCATTGTGTTTTGGAGGCTCACTGATATGAAAAAAGGGTTAATAAAGACAATAAAATGATGTCCTGAAAAATGTTATTAGGGAGGCTTTTCCTCCTGTTTAATCATCATTTATAGTTAACTTTTTGCTTATTTGTTTGTTTGTTTGTTTGTTTGTTTTTCAATGCAGGGTCTCACTCTAGCCCAGGGTGACCTGGAATTCACTATGTAGTCTCACGGTGGCCTCAAACTCATAGTGATACCTACCTCTGCCTCACGAGAGCTGGGATCAAAGGTGTGGTTATAGCTGTTAACTTTTTGCTTCAACCATGTATCTTATAATACAGTCTGAAAATAAATAACTCAAAAATATTGTAATGTGACTGAATACATTGAAGCATCATCTTCAGCTGTCAGACAAAGAATAGGGAAAGAGTACAAGAGAATACCATTGCACATCCATACATAGTCAAGGCAGAAAAGATCTTAGCTAGTAGGCTTTTTAAAAAATAACAAAGTTTACTTCAAAGTAAGAGGAAAAGAAAGCAGAGAGAATGGACTCCTAGGTGAGCAGGTGAGCAGGGAATTCCAGAGCTGGATACTCCCAGCTAGTAAACTTTGATATATACATCTGGTCCGGCCATCTACTGGCATGAAGGGTGCTAGGGAAGCTGGGACTAAGTAACTCTGAATTGCAGTCCATTGGCAAATTCATCCCCATGGGAAATGGGTATGCTGAACTGTCTCAGGTCGATGACATGAACAGTGAATTCCTCTGATGCCTATACAACCTGTGGAGTAGTCTATGGCTTCTTAGTATTTTACCTATGGGGAAAGAATGTTCTAGTTCAATCAGCCTAAATAAAATTAAATAAACTGGTATTTAGATGGCATGTTTTGAAGAGATAGACCAGGGAAAAGATCTGCAAAACTGTTGATGGTCATATCTTGTGTTCTTATTCAGAAATTTAGGTTTTTCTGTAACTTCTGTCCTATCTAATCAGGACTCCTCTCCATGTTTAATTCCTTTCAGTTACCACCCCCACACATATACACATATATACATATACACATTTTATACACCCCCATACACCCATCTTATGCTTGTTTTCTCATTTTGTTGCATCTTTTCCAAATTGCTCTCTGCAAATCCTACTCAACCTTCAAAAAACACCTCAAAGATCAGTCTCTCCCTGCTCTTCAGCTGGTCATTTATGCCACTCTGCTCATGTGTCACATACAGCAGACTTTCCTCCTGATAACTGGGAGCCCTATGGAATCTCCTACCATATTCCCCAGAGCATGAGGTGAGCTTTATATCCTCAAAAAAGTCATGTGGGATTAATTTCTAACAAATGCATCTGACAGAGTCCAGGCAGGGTTTATCCTGTTTATCTTGGCAGCCAGGAGGTGTGGGCTTACTGGTTGGCAGTACCACAGAAAACACACTTACTGCTCCTGCCAGGCAGAGCTATGAGCACTTTTCCATGAATGAGGTCATAAAAACAAAAGAACTAAGAGATAGATATTACCTTCACTTTCATGTTTCAGAGGAGAAATGACAATGCAGAGGTCAGAAGTGGCATAGGTGGGTTCAAACCTATGCTTCTTGCCTCTTGCTCACTGTAACTCATCTGTACTAACACAAGACTCACGAAAAAAGTAAAATAAAATAGATAAAAGTTATAATACTCCTTCCCCAAAGAATCCAGTTTGAGATGGGAAGTTTTCAGATAGGAAACAGAAGCCCCAGAGGGACACAGTTGAATAGATAAACATTAATCTGTCTGCTATGGAAAGCAGAGGACTAGTATTTGTTCAGTGGTCATGAAAGTCTAGGACTAGACTTTCACCATGTTTCTAAAGAAATGATGAACACATAAGTAAACATTGATTTATAATCATGGCAGAGGTGTCCTGCCTGATCATCGAGGACGAAACGATGTGTTTTGTCTTAATGGGGCTAACATTAATATTTAAAATTAATTGTTCTTCCTTTACACATATGACAAAAAGAAAATTTAAAGAATAATGTAAAACTCCCCTAATAATGGGGATGCTAATAGCAGTTCCTAAATTACAGTGAAAGGCACTAGCATAAGTTTAGCGCAGGGGTTGTCCCCTGCTCCTTCCCCACTTTCCAGCTATGCAGCCTGCAGCCACTCTGGATGAAGGCC
Organism: Zapus hudsonius; assembly: GCA_004024765.1. NCBI lineage: Eukaryota > Metazoa > Chordata > Mammalia > Rodentia > Dipodidae > Zapus > Zapus hudsonius. The sequence continues at coordinate 6,576 of PVHP010036223.1, read as the reverse complement.
AGCTGGACATCCAGACTTACAATACACGATGCGGCAAATCTCTCCATAGGGGAATTTCTCGCCTTCTAGCTTAGAAATTCCACTGAGCATAGCCAGCACTAATGAGTTACAGACCATAAACTTATCTCTCCATGTTTTTCAAGAAGTTTTCATTCTGTCCTCCAATAAATGATAGCCTTTCCTCATGACCCAGTGCAAATAAGACAACAGTTTCCGTAGCACCTTTCCTAACTGAAGAGCATGCTATTTTCTCTTCTATTTTAATGACACTAGGTTGATTTAATGACCTGCCAATTGAGCCACAAATGAGTAATCTGAAAAACACTGGCTCTAGATTAACATAAAAATCACTTTAGTTATATAGATAGATACTCATTTATAGATTCTAACATGCAAAGAGAATACTATATTATACTAATCTTGAAATTATTCTTATTGTTGTAGAAAGGTAAGTGTTTAGGATGGGTGTGATAGTGATACATATACTGCAAATTCCTCCTCTGCCCCCCAATACAAAAGAAAATGGTAAGGAAGATCACTTAGAAGTGTTTCCAAAGGCTGGAGAGATGGTCCAGTGGTTAAGGCACTTGCCTGCAAAGTCCAAGTACCCAAGTTTGATGCCCCCAGTACCCATGTAAAGCCAGATGCCAAGGTGTCACATGTGTCTGGAGTTCGCTTACAGTTCTCTCTCTCTTTCTCCACCCCCCTCTCTCTTTCTCACTCATAAATAAGTAGAAATATTACTTTAAAAACAGTGTTTTCCAAACCCAGATGTGAATGTTTGCTTTAGATGATAAAACCTCCAACAGTGAGAATGTCTCTACAATCCAGCTGCCACAGAGCTCCTGGCAGACAGCACTTACTAATAACAACACTCCTCTGCTCACACCACTTATTCGTCCCTTTCTTCCTATCTTAACCCTTCAGGAAGCTACCAGGAAACTGGAGTTGTCACTTATGTTCATTCAGGAAGTATTTAATGAGACACCAATCTACGCCTGGCATAGCACTAGGGAGGGGCAGTCACAATGGTAGAATGCAAAGCATTCCCTCCCCCCACCCCAGGAATATGGATGCTTGCGATGGAGGCAGCCCATCAGCAAATACAGTAATCTTTCCAAGGTGTTTCAACCATTATTAAGAACATAAAGCAAGGTCACATGTCAGTGCAATGGCTTGGGTAGGTCTTAAGTCCCTTCTCCAACATAAAATTAAAGTCCCAAACCTTCAAACTTTAAGATACAGTAATACAGAATTACCAAAGGAAGTTTCTTCTTATTATTTTGTTTTACAGAAAGCATTTGCCTCTCATATTCCCTTTGCATTGGAACCACTTTTGTAAGTAGTGCAGTGATTTAAAGGAAAATGTCAATTCTAAAAGTGTTCCCGAATGAGAGCTAAGGGAACTCACCGTAAATGCAAGCATCATTTAATAATTGTCATGCCTCTGCTAGGAGCAACCATTACTGGTTTGAGGTCATTCATTATAACTGTGCTCTGAATATGCTCTTTTTTGAATTCTTTTTACAATGATATTTTAAGCTTTTTAAGCCCAAACACTCTTCACTCGGGTTTTTTTAAGGGACTAAAGAGAGGGGATAAGATTTAAACACATTTGCTTTGGTCCACATTTTAGGTATTTGTATATTAAATTTCTTTATATTCTCCTGACCAGTAACACAGTGAATTTTTTTTTACATCCTGCCAATGTGGCTACCCATTCCCTGATTTTCTCTCAAGCAGCTCTCTTAAGAACTACAATAAGTGCACAGGAGAGCCTTTTCATAATGTTTGCAGTTTCCTGTTGATACACATCCACTGAATAATATTTACCTATTTTTCTCATGTAATCCATTACACACAGAGATTAATATTATTCCACCATAAGGAATTATAAAGGAAGATTGTGTGTGTGTGTGTGTGTGTGTGTGTGTGTGTGTGTGTGTGTGTGTGTTGGCATTTGATCTGGAGAGAAAATAAGGAAGAAAGAGAAACAAAAAGTTACGTGGTGTAGCTTTATACATTAAAAAGTACTGGAAAGAAATCATCAGAAACAATTAGCTGTGAGATGTAAGAATACTGATGCATTTTTAATATTTTAAAGATTTACCTAAAATAAATGCTTAATGCATTTAAAACCATGAAAGGCAAAGCAAATATGATTAGTACGTGTGCTCCACGCACTAGCTGTGCTCTGGGGCTTAAGCTCATCTAAGACCTGAAATGCCACTTAATCTGAAGTTAAAACCCTGAGAACCTTTAGGAGATGGCATATGGTATGAGAAAAACAGGAAGTGATGAGGGAAGGAAATAGCAGGTCAGGGAAATTTTCTAACACGAAAATAAAATGAGCTTGAAAGTAAAGGGCTTTAGTGTAAAGAAAAACAACTGAAATGGGAAAATCAGTTTTTCTTTTTTTTTTTTAATTAAAGAGGCAAGTGGAGAGAGCAGAGTTTAGCACAAAGGCCTACACAAAAACAGACATCACAGTCCTCCCTAGCAATCCTGGATTTAACTTTATTTTATGAAAAGTTTTTTTTTCTTTAAATGTTAAATTGAGCTACTAATTCCAAACTATATTGTACATTTTAGGGGGCTACAGAGCAAAAATATTTTCAAGTCATACAAGGAACTTGGTAGAAACAGTAAGACTGCCCAAATACATCTCTCTTTTGAATAATGTTCTCATTATTCAAACATAAAACATCACATTTCATTATTCAAACAAAAAACATCACATTTCCATAAAGTCTTAACAAAACATATACCAAAGAATCTCATTTGGGAAAGACTTTAAAATGTGTTATTCAAAGACTATTGTAGCCAGATGCACAAAGTGGCACATGCATCTGGAATTTATTTGCAGTAGCAAGAGGCACTGGTGTGTTCTCTTTCCTCACTCACACTGCTTATAAATAAAAATATTTAACCAAATAGGACTTTGCTCTGTGTGTGTATATATACTTACACATATACACATGTATGCATTTATATGTATATATGTGTGTGCCTACACACACACATATATACACATATAAACATGTGTGTTTGTGTGTCTGGATATGTATACACACAAACATATATAGCAAAATTCAGTAACTTGTATTTTTCTTTGTCAATGATTTTTAAGATAGGTGAACTATTTTGTCTGCTAGGAAGAACAGAGTTAATAGATATTTTATCTCTTCTGCTATAAAAGGCTTTTTACTTTTATGATACAGGAAAGTTTATTTGCATTTTCTTGCCCCATCTCAAATATCCAAAAGTATAAAATTACAAGTAATTATGACAGCCTTATGCTGAGCCATGTCATTAAGTCTTCCTGCCATATCAAATGCTTAAGCAACTCACATATGCAGACTGGACACTCTGTGCAAGAACAGTAGGTTGGAAGATTCAGAGTAAATATATAGCTTTGGAAAAAAAACAAGCATGTTTAGTAAGCTTAGCATAAAGTTCAGGGCACAATCCCATTACCTTTACCAAGAGGAACCACTAGACACCCCTGCTGGATTACATATTTTGGCAAAACTGTTTCCCATGTGCCTCCGAGGAAGACTCTGGATTGATAACACATTTAAAGAAAACATCAGGGAAAATAGTAAAATTTTATTAAATGAAGGAAAACAAATGTAAGAAATAACAACCTCTACCCCTATTCTTGAACTACCTGCAATCACATGTCGCATCTAATTGGCAGCAATTAACAAATAGCAATATGTATATGTTGAGTGGGCTAGAAATATAGAACACACATACAAAATGATCCAAAGGTGAAATGAAAGTGAAATATTATGAAAAAAGCACATACTGAATTTGACAGTAAAACTAAAAGAAAAAAAAAAGCTAGCCTTTGCTACAAAACCCTCCTCCCGCCTGGCCACCCCCTCAGTGCTCTGCAGATGGCAGATAAGCTCCAGCGGCTGCATGTGCAGGGCTTCAGTGCATTTTAAATACACATGATTTCAGACACCCTGAGTCAACAGGAACAGAAAATATTGTTAAAAGGTCACTTTCAAAAGCAGTGAATTATTATTGATGGTGACATTCCACAGGTTTTAATTTTTATAATTCCATATAGCTCTTCTATAAACCCTGGGAGTTTGGGAAAACTAAACTAATGTTATATTTATAAAAATTATAGAGAAGGAAATATAATGAGGGAATGAGGCATTAGCCATTGTGAAAACAGTATTCAATTGTAAGCAACCCAATGATTCTCATGGGAAAGAAAGCTCTGGACAGGCTTTGCTGTCCATATCACAGTAGGAGAAAAAAAAAATCTCACCCTTTGAACCCAGCAGGTTGTCACCTGTCCCCCAGGACACTCTTCCATACTCTTACTTCTAGCTAGCAAAACAAGGTACATATCATTTCTAATATGGTTTCAACTCTTTTTTGTTTTATTTTGTTTTTTTTCGAGGTAGGGTCTCGCTCTAGCCCAGGCTGACCTGGAATTCACTATGTAGTCTCAGGGTGGCCTTGAACTCACGGCGATCCTCCTACCTCTGCCTCCTGAGTGCTGGAATTAAAGGCGTGCGCCTCTCAATATTTTCTTAAAGGCTAATTATTTCTGAACAAATCTACCAAACTCCTAAGAGAAGTTCCAAAGAAGCACTGGGAGATATCTGAGTTAAGACTCCTTTTGAGGCGTCCATGGAGAGAGGGTGAGGGTGGAGGTTGCCCAAGGCTAGGCATGATGTTGGCATCGCTGGTCCGGCCACAGTGCGAGTGGTGAGCAAGAGGAAGCTGCAGCCCACATGGGTAGCCCTCACCCTGACACCTTCAGCCTTAAACAAGATACAACAGCTTCTTAAAGATAAACCTGAACATGTAGGCGTGAAAGTTGGCGTAGGAACCAGGGGCTGTAATGGCCTTTCTTGTACTTTGGAATATACAAAGACAAAAGGAGATTCTGATGAAGAAGTTGTTCAAGATGGAGTCAGAGCATTCATCAAGAAGAAAGCACAACACTTTTTAACACTTTTAGGAACAGAAATGGACTATATTGAAGACAAATTATGCAGTGAGTTTGTATTCAACAATCTAAACATCAAAGGAACTTGTGGGTGTGGAGAAAGTTTTAATATATGAAGCCTCAGGACTCCTGGCTCCAAACTCTAAGAGAGCTGGAGAGCAAGCTGAAGAGAACATGTGACTGTCACAGGCTCAAGCTTTATGATGTGTGGCTACCTGATGGGGAAAATAAAGTGATGCATTTTAACAATGAAAAAAATAAAGACTCCTTTTGAGATATACCTAGAAGTGTCAATCTAGATAAATTAGCTGGACCATAGGCAACTAGAATCAAGGACTTGAGCCACTTAAGGACCACTGTTTGTCCTTTGATATTCTGATGCATATCCAGGACTACAGAACCTCAGGACTTAGCAGGTTACACATACACATGAACATTAGTGGACCATCTCCCATGAGAAAGGGGAAGCTGGGTGAGGTCAGATGGCATGCACAAGGCACAAGACAGAGCAATGGAAAGGCCAGGGATTGCCCAATCTTCCAATTCCCACCCCAGGAATCACTGTTGAGCAGATGAAGACACTGGAATATGTGCCCTCATTTTATATAGAGAAAGAGGGAGACATTCAGTTTACCAGAGCAATTATTTACTAATAGGTTCTCTAAACAGTCATCACATTTCTTTGCCCAATGGAACTAGTCCGTTGAGAATCACAGTATTTATTCAATTTGTTGATATCCAAAGTGTGCTGCAATTAAAAGGCAGCTTTTAAGGCAGTCTACGAGTCAACCAATGGTTGTATACATATTGTTCCCACTGAAGGGACAGCCACTTTAAGTAGGTCACAAATAGTAACGCTGTGTAAAGTGATGACTAACAACACATTTTAGAATGGAAGCCAATTTATTATTATAATCTCAAAACTACTGCAGATGCAGAAACTGTGATTTTATGTTTTTTAAAGCAGTATAAATTGTGTTTCAACTCCCATTTCTCCAGATGCAGTATTGAACTTAAATGTCTACTAGATCAGTGGGTGGAAAATCAAAGAACATTTAAAAAATTTTAACTTTACTACCCACAAGGGTGTGGGAGTAATATGTCAGTGGGACTAAAATGTATGTGACAGTGTCTTCGAGTTTCCCTAACTCCACAGGAGCAGGATGTTCCCTCTCTTAAAGAAGCAACATTCACCCTACCTTTGCTTGGTCTGCTTCTTGTGGAGCCAGAAACTAGAAGAATTGAGTTACATCACAATCTAAAAATGAACATGTTCTTATATGTCCTGTTTCCAGCACAGTAGAAAATTCTCATCAGTTGATTATCTCAGATTTATCTTACCTATATATCCTTGTAAAGCTTTCCGCTCAGATGGGTAATAAAATGCATGCTAAGAATAAACTTATCTTTTAAAAACGAAATATATGTAAACTTTCCATTTTCTCTCCACCAAATATATCTAAATTTATAGTTGCTTCATAAATGTCCTGTTTCACCATTGTAACAGTAGGATTTCATGCTCCAAAATGCATACTTTAAAAATGTCCACCATCATGCTAATATGCAAATGGACAAATAGGTGCTTGAGGGAAAAAAAA
>PVHP010036222.1:0-18036 GCA_004024765.1 Zapus hudsonius | reverse complement strand
TTCCCCATCCAACTCCCCTTTTCCTGATCTACTAAATTAGAATAAATGTATAATTAAAATTTAATTCTGTCCCTGTGTACAATTCTTTGGCATTAGAGGACACGAACTCGGAGTAGGAGGAGGGGGAAGGGAGGATTCCAAAACTCTCTCTCTCTCCCCGCGTTGCTTACAATTATTAATTAGCAGCAACCCGTATCAACCTCTCACCAAGTCTGAACAGTTGCTGAGAATAGATGACCATGATTTCAGCATGAGGTCTGCCTTTGGAGGTATAAGATACACATTCTTAGGAGGTGGGTGGGAGGAATCTTCTTTTTTCTTAAGCTTCTCACTATCCGTGGGCACAGGACATCAAGCCCAGGTGCCACCCAGCTTTGCTGATCAAATCTGCCTTACTTGTGCTTGAAGGGAAAAGCATCTTCTAATTATGTGTCCACTCGCCCTGGGCTCTACTGAACATTCAGACCTGCCTGTTGGTGGCCAGGCTAAGCCAACTTAACTTAACTTGGGAAAGTTCTTGAAAAGGCTCACTCAAGATTAGTAAGGTCAAGGGCTGGCTATCGGAAGTTGTAGCTAACACAGCCTCCTGAAAAGGCTTGAAATTCTTAGCAACAATCTTGAATTTGTTCCCATCTGGGAGCTGGCAGGTCAGTTCTGCTTACATACCTCAGAGCAGAAGGTGATTTGCTGCATTTAATTAAATGAAAATTGCTTGAGAAAATAATAATTCAGTACAAATAACTCAACTTCTGGGTTTCATCCTTCTTACTGTCAGATAGATGTGTTTCCCCCTGAATTTTTTTCTTTTTTAATTATATCTTAATTATCCATAATTAGATACACTGAATGAGCAAATAATGTGTTGGTATTCACAATTTTCTGATTTCCCTCTTCCCTGTCCCCAATTCGCTGGATATCCTCCTCTGTAGGCAAATTGGATCAGTCCATGGGGCAGGAAGTTATGGATAGCCTAGGAGTCAACCTGGATCCACCCCCCTTTGCATGTTGTTACTGAAGGGGGCCATGTCTCTGGATATTCTCCTCCACCATGACTCTTACAATCTTTCCGTCCCCTCTTCCGCTCAGTTCCCTGAGCCATGGTGGGTTCCCCCTGAATTTTTGTTTTTGTTGTCTGGAGAAAAATACTTGTTTTAGAAATATTTTTTATGTCTTCAGTATTTTTATACTTTCATTTTGTCAAAAAAAGAAAGAGAAACAAGTTCTAGATAAGAGTCAACTGTGAATGTTGGATTCAACCCCACCATGGTGAATGGAGTGTGCTTTATGCCTAACCCACATCCTGCAAGCAGGGAAGAGAAAGGCAGGAACCTGTTCCTTTAACTATACATTCTTATACTCTGTCAATACTAATAATGCAGGATTTGGGGGCTCAGAAGAGGTCCCCCAAGTTTATGAACCTCAATTTTGGGTTCTGTTTTCTCTTCAACAAAGAATTGATAAAGGCAGGCTCAAAAAATGATAAATTATGAATTATTAAGCTTATTTAGAGAGAAATCACAAATTTTGGGGCTTACTTAAGGGAAGTTGGGATCTAGGAAGAAGGCTTGAGCAGAGTCATAAGTACATGGGAAGTAGGAAACACACACTTAGGAAAACAATTGAGGTTTTTAGGGAAAGACTGGAGTGGAGCCACAAACACATTTAGGGAGATTTAGAAGGAATACCCATAGCATCACCCTGAGCTTCCCCATGGAAGAAAGTTAAGAGGGCAAATGGTGGTGGCTTAAGGAAGAATAGCAGAGAGAAATTATCAAAGCAGAGACCAAGAAACTTAGAAAAGAAATGAGTAACAAAGAGAGTTATATTCATTTTACCCCAAATTTAGAGAAATTTCACAGGTAGCAGGCCTAGAGTTAGAGAAAGCACCCATGTGGTAGATCTGGAATGTAAGGGAAATACATGTTTGGGAGATTCAAAGACAGGAGAATCATACATGTAATCAAAGTGAAAAGTCACCCCAAAGTATGAAGCACAGGCAAGCAAAAGAACCACCCAGACCAAGAAGCAGTGTTCTCTTCCTGGCTGGGTGTGAGGGGTGTGGGTGTGAGGTTGAAGCTCCTCATGTGTAGAGAAGCAGAGACCACGGAGGAGAGCGAGGGGGTGATTGAAGAGTTAAAGGCTGGAAATGCATGGACAGGCCTTATTAGTCAAATGAAAGTATATTCTTTCATCAGATTCTTTATAGGGAAGGCCTGATTGGTTTATAGACTGGAAGGGGTAGGCTTCAGAGTGGTAAAGTCTGCCTCTCTTGGTAAAGTGCTAGACTGTGGGCAGCAGGGGACACTGAAGATCAGTCTCAGTCCGACAGGAGTTCCATTCCTGCCAAGAGTTCCATTTATGCCAGGGCAAAGTGGCATCAGTTCTCTCTGGACCTCAATTTCTAACTGAAACTGCACAAAAGAAGCTAGCTTCCTCCTATTTCTCCTTCACTATGTTTGATTCCAAGGAGCAGGCCCATGAGTTCTTTCTTTTTCCTCTTCAGGTGGGAATGACCAGACCTTTATATATTTTTTTTATCTAAAATTACTCTGAGGTTCCAGAGAAAATGCTCCTTTTGCCTACCTTTTACATGGTGAAAATTCCAATAAATTAATGAATGTTGCTGAGCATAGTGGCATATGACATATTCCCATAATCCTAGTACTTGGGAAGCTGAGGTAGGAAGATTGAGAGTTTGAGGCTAACCTGTATTACAAGAGTTCAAGGTCATCGACAGAGAGAGAGAGAGAGAGAGAGAGAGAGAGAGAGAGAGAGAGAGAGAGAGAGAGAGAAAGAAAGAGAGAGACAGGCAGAGAGAGAGAGCTAGAGAGAGAATATGAATGAGAATATTCACATCATACCCTTTCCTAGGCCAGCCATTCCTGTTGGTGTGGATGTGCAAGTGGAGAGCTTGGATTGCATCTCAGAGGTCGACATGGTGAGTGCTTCTCTAAGGCTCATAGGGACCTGTTTCTACATTCCTTGTCTCACAGCTCCCTGGCAGGTAGGAATTGTCACACTTGCTTTAAAGATGGCTCAAAAAGATTGTGTCACTTTTTCAGAGCTCCCCATGAGACAGAATCAGATGACAAATTTGGTCCTCCCCACTCCAGTATGCAGGCTCCTGCTGCTGGGATGCATCCTTTGAGATGCAAACTGTAAGCCTGTCTTATTCCTACAGAGTTGTGCCTGGCTCTGGAAATGTCAAAAGAATCAAGAGTGTCCTTTGTTGTTTTTCAGTGGGTTCAGATAAAAACAAAGTTCTCTCCCAGGCATGGCAGTGCATGTATTCAATCTCAACACCTCAAGGATGGAGTGAGGATGACTATGGGCTTGAGATCAGCCTTGGCTCAAAGTTCCAGACCAACACGAACTACATGAAACTAACATGAGCTAAATCCTATCTCAAAAATCAAACAAGCAGCAGGGAACCATTCCCTGCAATCTTTTTTGAGATATTTTTGTACACTATCTTGATTTGGAACCCCAAAGAACAAGTCCTGACATCCTCCTAGGAAACACAAGGACAGAGTTAACAATGAGACATGGGAAGAAACAAAAAGAGCTGTTTTCTCAAGCCAGACAGCATTTCTTTGGCAGGGTTCTTCAGCTGTCAGCCCAATTTAGGGTGCAGGAACTGGAGTAGTTACCCTCCAGCCTCCTCTTGGGCTGAGGGTGCTCACAGAACTAACTGGTACTTTCAGCTTGAGTTGAAAAATTGCAGGGCAGCTGCCCCAGGGTGGAGGAGAATGCTGGTGGGGAGGGGTGTTAGAGTGCAGGGGCACTATCTCCTCCAGGGCTCTTGATAAATGCCGATTGAGGCAAACCCCAGGATCTAGAAGTCACGCCCTACTTCCTTCAGATCCCCCCCTTCCTGGGATGGTGCCACAGGGGTACAGAATCTCCCACTCACCCCCACCCCCAGTGTGTGGGGAGGTGTCTGAGTTTCCTCTCTCTCCTCCACCCCCAGGATTTTACAATGACCCTCTACCTGAGGCATTATTGGAAGGACGAGAGACTGTCTTTTCCAAGTACCAACAACCTCAGCATGACATTTGATGGCCGGCTCGTGAAGAAGATCTGGGTGCCTGACATGTTTTTCGTGCATTCTAAACGCTCCATCATCCATGACACCACCACAGACAACGTCATGCTTCGAGTGCAGCCAGATGGGAAGGTGCTGTACAGCCTCAGGTGGGAAGAAAGGCAGGGCCCATGGCCTAACCAAAAAGAGAGATGACTTCACAGTAGCCCTTTTGTTTTTTGGCACTGAATATCTAACTTCTCAGTGGTAAAGGTCTCTGAGCTCTCTCCCATCTCCACTCTCTCCCCTACCACCAGGCCAAAACTCAACAGGAGATCTAGCTAACCTGGTTCCTTCCCTGCCCACAACTCCACAAGTCCCTCCCCTCATTGGGTAGTCCCCCTCCCCCCAAGTCATGGGCTTAAACGTCTCCTCTCTCCAGATGCCATTCTGTCTCTCTTGCCAACTCCTTCCTGAAAACAAGGTGTATGTTCTGTATCTGTCTCAGCCTCTTCTCTCCCTTTGTTCTTACATATGCACACCTTCTTGTCCTTGCCTCCCCGCCCTCTCTCATTCCCATTTTTCTGTCTTTCTGCTTCAGATCCCCTCCTACTTGTCCCTGGCCCTCACCCAGCTGTGCCAGTGTGCACACAAATCTAAACTTGCCTTCCTGCTAATCTGCCCCAGTTTTTCAATAACACTAGGTATGCATGCCAGCTACAAGCAGCAGCTTGGGCTACTGGCATTCATGCTACCTCTCCCTGCTCCTGCTTTCATTTTGCTCTCAGGGACCCTCTCTATCCTCTGAAAGCCCCTCTCCTCCTCTCCTAAAGCCACCCTTGCTCAGAGCCTCTAATCAATGAACTCTCTATACCAAAAATCATGTCCCAGAACCTCAGTCTGAAACTGAATTTACACATCAGAGAGATTATACAGGTCTTTCACTTCCTTGATTAGGGATATTTTAAGATATTTAATTCTTTTGTGGCTATTATAAATGTGACAGCTTCCCTCATTTCTTTCTCCATAGGTTTGTCATTGGTATATCCAAACGCTACTCATTTTTCTGTGTTGATTTTATATCCTGCCACCTTGCTGAAAGTATTTATCAGCTCTAGGTCCTTTTTTTGTGAAATATTTTGGGTCACTTGTACATAGAATCATTTGCAGAAAAATGTTAGTTTGACTTTTCTTTCCAATTTGAACCCTTCTATTTCTTTCTCTTGTCTTATTGCTTGAGCTAAGACTTTATTATATTAAGTTGCATAATAATAAATATTATGTTAAATAGCATGATAAACCCCAGTAGTGAGAGTGGACACTCCTGTCTTATTCCAGACCTTCGTGGGAATGCTTCAAGTTTTCCCCCATTTAGTCTGATATGGGTGAACTATGACCATCACTTTTACAATACTGAGAATAAAACCTGGGGCTAAGGGTTTGTTGGTCAGTAAGATTGCTTGCCTAGCATGTGTGAGCCCTGGGCTCCATGTCAGCTCCATCAAAAATAGAAAGAAAAAAGCAGAAAGGAAAGAAGAAAGGGAGTGAGGGAAAGATGGAAGAGAAAAACAGAAACCATTAGACACACTATCAAGTGTATCCACTGTAGTACATGAGATTTCTTGGTGTTTTTCATTTACTAATGTTCTCCGTGGAATTATCTACAAAAGCATCTATGTCCATCATCAGATGCTATTTTTTTTTGATAAAATATCAATGATGAGACCTGGGGAGATGGCTGTGTGGTTAAAAGCACTTGCTTGGCACAGCCTGATGGCCTGGGTTTGATTCCTCAGGACCCACTTAAAGCCAGATGCACTAAGTGGCACATATGTCTGAAATTTGTTTACAGGGACAGGAGGCTCTGGTGTGCCCATACTCTTTCTCTCTGTCTCAAATAAATAACAAAATAAGCAAAATATATCAATAAAGTAAAAAAAGTGCCAAACTTGGTAACACAAGTAACAATACTCTACACAATAAAATCAATGAAAGAATGGAAGAACTTGGAGGACAATATATGTTCCTTAAGCTTCATACCCACAGGTATATTATGTAGTTATATTGAGGATATTGCTACTTTAGAACGCTTGAATGTGCTACAAGTTGGCGGAGTCATTTGCTTTGCACAGATGCTGAGGTAAAATAAACATAAACATTTAAGAGTACTTGAAAGAGGGTATCATGCCTAATATTCTTATCCAAGTCCTGACACTTATGAACTAGAGGAATGGGGTATTTGTGCTGGGAAGATGCAGAGGTCTTTTCTTCAGTGTACTTGGAAGGCTCTGAAAACTTGGATTTTATCTTTTCATTTCTAGGGTTACAGTGACAGCAATGTGCAATATGGACTTCAGCCGATTTCCCCTGGACACACAAACATGCTCATTGGAAATTGAAAGTTGTGAGTAGACTTGAGCCCAAAGTCAGCACACAGCTCCAAAATGTAATACTAAACACCTTTCTCAGTAACGAACACAGTATATGTTTTAGAATCAGTAGTTATGCTTTTAAAGTGATTATTTTGATTAAAGCTAAGTCTAGAGTAGTTTTAAAAATCAAGAACAAATTTGGGCTAAACCTATAATTGATCTTTTTTAATGTTCTATGGCAATGGCTTTGAACATTGTTCTGTGGAACTAGGAGTTTTCATAAAGTTCCCAGGACAACTCACTGGTGGTGGGGTGGGGGATAGAAGGCTAGTAAATGTGTGTCTCTTTCTAAGCCTTTGACCCAATATGGGAGGGGGAGGGTTGTCCATCCAGAGTCCCTGGTTTTGTTCTGCTTTACTGTCCTACCAAATATCATTTCTGATATAAAAAATGCTTTCCTGGCAACAAATTTGGCAACAATTAATTGCCCCAGGGAGCTGCCACAATGAATTCCCGTGTCAGTTGAGACTTTCAGGGACAACTGAAGGACCTCAGAAAACCTGCACTTAAATGAAGTCCTGAAAAAGTTAAAAAAAAAAAAGCTCCATGACATCACAGACATAGCCAACCAAAGAAAAAGTAGACAAACTTGACTTCATGAAAATTTAAACATCTTGTATGTCAAAGGTCAGCTTAGCTGGTAAAGGCTGAACCCTGTGAAATCTTGCCAGTGATTATAACCATTTCTCACCTACAAAATAGCAATTCCATTTCATTTAACCTAGTGTTTCCAGGTTCTTGGCAATCTTACTCAAAGAATTGGAGAAAGGTACACACATGTAGTTGTGCAGAAAGAGACTTTATTAAGATAAGAGCAAGGCTCTAGTAAAGGTAGGAGTAACTGCCAAAGGGGCAGTGGGCTACTTGAGTGAAGGGTACTCAGTGGTGCCAGGGAGGGTTCTGGAGCCTCTCTTCCTAGGATTTTTAGGGGAAGATGGATCAGTCATTAGGGGCACAGTTTGGGTGGTCCTCTGGTTTGATTTACAGCTTTGAGTTATATACCATTTTCTCTACTGTGCATGTTCCTTCCCATCATGCACCTGACTTTTACCGTACGTATAAACACAACACCTAGGTATTAGATGGTAAATAAGGGTTTCTCTGTCAAAGTTCACTTCCAGGCCACAATTTGCCTTACTGAGTATGTACCCAAACCCAGTCCAGGCTGGATTGCCCCCTGCTGTCACAATCCAGATCTATCAAAGAATATATCTGGAGGGTACTGCTCATCAAGTACAGAACACTACTGTGTGTCCTGCCTGATGTCTGCTGCTTGTTCCTATTTTTCTAGATGCTTATACAGAAGATGACCTCATGTTCTACTGGAAAAAAGGCAATGACTCCTTATAGACAGATGAGCGGATCTCTCTCTCCCAGTTCCTCATTCAAGATTTCCACACCACCACAAAACTAGCTTTTTATAGCAGTACAGGTGAGAGCATGGAGTGCCGACTAGATCCTGGGTGGCTTCAGCTTGGCCAGGTGGTCTGTCTGTTATTTTCATGAAGACTAGGTTGTCAAGTGAACAGAGCTTTAAAATCAAAGACTGGCGCCTTAAACAAACACTAGTAGGCAACATGCGTTGGGTGGAAGTGATTTATTCTTACTTTTTTGAGACAGGTCTCACTCCATTAACCCAGGCTGGCCTAAACTTGTTATATACAATGTAGCCAGGCTAGTACTGAACTTGGAATCTTCCTGCCTCAGCCTCCCCAGTGCTGGGATTTACAGGTATGTGACACCATGCCAAGGTTTGGAGGTAACTTTCTGATTCAGTCAATACATTGGAGATAATAACCTAGGAAATATTACTAAGGGCTCAGACATAAGTCACATGAGCAAATCTATTTCAAACATTGTTAAGTTGGCACCTCACTCCTACAATGAGTGCCAGAACTTTATAGCAAGAAAATTCAGTCTTTGTTTGTTTTGTATTCATTTCTTGCTTCCCCCCTCCATTAGCCAGCCCCCTGGCTCACCACTCCTATGTAACCCTCTGGTGCTCCAGTGCTTACATAACCCCTTGGGATGATTTTCCTCTAGCCCCTAGTGTAAGATCCTTTGGTCATTCCCCTGTGGACCTGGTTGGAGGCTTGCCATCTCCTGTTGCCTGAAACTATACTCTGTGGCATTCGCCTGTACCACGTAAACAGCTGAGGTTAACTCTCCAACCCTTGCCTCTGTTGCAATCAATTACCTTCCATATGGTTTAACTCAAATCTTTATACAGTTTGTTCTGCTGAACTGTTGCATGACCATATAAGGAAGTATCACCTTTTAAAAGTATGTCTTCCTGGCTTTGTGACTTCCCTCAGCCCCCATTCAGCCCGAGAAGCCAGTAATGGGGTGGTTAGCTCAGCAGCCTCCATCCAAAACCTAGAAAAGGTTCCAATAGGCCTCTTTAGGTGGGATTGTCAAATCCCCTGTTGCCTGTCTTTCTATATTCTGTTAAGTTCTATCATCAATCGAATAAAACCTATTAACTTAAAAAAAGTACATGTTACTCGTTCTAAACTGTATGAGAGCACCACTTCCTCACTATAATGTGGAAATCTATGTCCTCTATATCCACTACCTTTGAGGCTTAGTTCTTTTGGCCCTCTGTTTTCTTTTTCTTTTCTTTTCTTTTTTTTATTGTCCATAATGAGTTACATTGTTTAGTGGGCCAACCATGAGTTGTTTTCCCCAATTCCCCATTGCCCCCCCCCATCCCCAGTCAGCTGGATATCCTCCTCCGTGGGCCGTCTGTATCACTCTTTGTGGTAGGGGACCATGGATAGCCCAGTCTTCAGCCGGGTTCTCATGACCCAAGTGTGTTGTTACTGAGGGTTGCCAAGTCTCTGCTATTCTCCCCCACCACGGTTCTCACAATCTTTCCGCCCCTTCTTCCGCTCAGTTCCCTGAGTCGTGGTGGGTGAGTATTGAGGCTGCTATGGTGTTGTGAGATTAGGGGTTTTTGTGTCGAGATTCATTGGTTTCTGTCTCACTGGCTTATCCTCTGTTGATTGAATGGCTATGGCTGTGGGTCCCTTGTTCATCCAATCATTCTCTGTGGGGTTCCATATGGATCCTCCACTGTATGACTGTGGTGGCTCATCTCTTGCCAGGATTTCAGCTTTCTGCCTGTGTGGCCCTCGGTTTTCTGAAAGTTATTCCACAATCACTAAGCATGCCTCATGCATTCCAAGTTCTGAGCGAATCCCTGTTTATTCTCAGTCCTCAGCATCTCTTTGCCCTCATTACTGTATTCTTTCCTTCTGTTATTCTTATATACTATTCCCATTCATAAAGAATATAAGGACAGAGTAAAGCATAGCTGGATGGACCAGTGATTTATATATATATATATATATTAATATTTTTATTGATAGCTTCCATAATTATATACCATAAACCTTTATGATTCTCTCCACCTCTCCCCCTTATTTCTTCCCTCTCTCAGTTTCTGTTTTGTTTCGGTGTCATCTCATTTCCTCCCATTATGTGTAGGTATTATCAGGCACTGTAAAATCATTAATATCAAGGCCATTTTGTGTCTGGAAGTTTGTGTTGTAAGCAGTCCTATCCTTTTTTGACATATATATATTTTAAAGGTGGGGTCTCACTCTAGCCCAGGCTGACCTGAAACTCACCCTGTAGTCCCAGGCTAGCCTCAAACTCACAGCAATCCTCTTACCTCTGCCTCCTAAGAGCTGGGATCAAAGGCGTGTGCCACTACACCCAGCTGCTCTTTTTTTTTTTTTTTTTTTTTTTGTTTTTTCAGGCAGAATTTCACTCTAGCCCAAGCTGACCTGGAACTCACTCTGTAGACCAGATTGGCCTCAAACTCACAACGATCATGTTACTTCAGCCTCTCCAAGTATTGCCCTGACCTCATTGCTGAGACAAAACATCTGATCAGAAGCATCTTATGGGAGGAAAGAGTTTATTTTAGGCTTGCAGTTTTTTTCAATATTTTCTTTATTCATTTTCAAGCAGAGAGATACAGAGAGAGAAAGAGAGATATAGAGAGAGCACCAGGGCCACCACCTTATGGGTCTGGCTTATGTGGGTACTGGGGAATTGAACCAGGAGCCTTAGGCACTGGAGGCAAGTGCCTTAACCGCTGAGCCATCTCTCCAGCCCCAGGCTTGCAGTTTTGAAGGAAAGAATCAGGAGTTCATGTTGGATGAAACTGGCTCACTTCCTCCATACATCCATAGCAGTGAGTGGACAGCCAGAGGTCAAGCTGATTCTGAACACACACACAGCAGGCTAGACTCAAGATCTGTCCTCGATGACATACGTCTTCCATCTGCTGAAGACTAAGTAGGAAGCTTCATCAAAAATATCTGAAGCTGTGGAGGACACTTATATTCAAACCACCCAAATAGGCATGGGTCATCATGCCCAGCTCTATGTTTATATCTTAAATTTTTTTCTTAAAGTTGAATATAATGGGATCACATTCTATAAAGTCTGAAATTGTCAACAAATATTTCAAAATTAAAAAATAAACAGTCAATGCTACAAATCCTCCTAAGGTCTAGCATTGGAAATTCCACCATGTCTTTCTATTTTATCTCATCAATTAAAGCAAGTTAAAAGGCAGTACAAACTCAAGGGTAGTACAAGGTCCCATGGAAAAACAATAGCAAATTCCATCCTGAAATAAATAAATAAATAAATAAATAAATAAATAAATAAATAAATAAATAATTCCATCTTGATATCTAGGTTTCCTGATTTTACTGCCCAGGTCCCACAATGTTGATATTTTATATATAAATTTACTAACTTTAGATCTTAATGGATTAAAGTGATTTTAAAAAATAAAAAATAACTTCTCCTTTCTCCCCATAAAGGAATCCAAAAATATTTTGTATGTGTGGCAAAGACCCCTTGGGCCACTTTCGTGTGTGTGTGTGTGTATGTGTGTGTGTGTGTGTGTGTGTGTGTGTGTGTGTGTGTGTGTGTGTGTGTTTGTATGGTACTCTATGGAGAGCCATGTGTGATGATAGTGTATGCCTGTAATCCTAGCACTTGACAGGTAGAGGCAGAAGAATTAGGAGTTCAAAACTATCTCAGCTATCTACATAGTGAGTTTGAGGCCAGCCTGAGCTACATGAGACTGTGTCTCAAAAATAAATGGATGGGCCTGAAGAGACAGCTCAGTGATTAAGACGCTTGCCTGTAAAGCAGAAGGACCCAAGTTCAATTTCCCAGTACCCATGACAAGTCAGATGCATAAGGTGGTGCATGCATCTGGAGTTCATTCCCAGTGGCTGGAGGCCCTGGTGTACCCATTCTCTCTCTCTCTTTCACTCTCTTAAATAAATTAAATTAAATGAGTGGATGGAATAAAAAGAAATCCAGAAAGGAGTTGTGAAATCAGTTCCTCTTGAGCTGTGACATGCACATAAATCATGTGATGACTCTGAAATGGAGATTCTGCTTCAGTAGGTCTGGGTTGCTGCTCAAGAGTCCAAAGTATGTGTGATGGGAATCAAGCCCAAGGACTAGTACATGACAGGCATGTGCTCTACCACAGAACTGCATACCTAACCCAAGTAGGAATTTCTATCAGGTAATGAGACTGATGAGCCATAGACCATATTTTGAGAAACAAAGAGTTTAATTGACCTAAAGAAGCTCCCTTGGTTTTTAGGAAGGGGCTAATGCTTTCTTATGATGAAATCACTTAAGTGGTGGAACTCACTATATAACTCTGCTCCCTGTTTTTCTCATTAACACCCTCCAAGGGTTTTAGTAGAATATCTATGGCATTTATGAGTTCCTGAATGAAATTTTCCCAAGGGACCCACACAGTATGATGTATGCTCTTTTCCTCCTTTGTCCCCAGGCTGGTACAACCGTCTACACATTAATTTCACTTTGCACCGCCACATATTCTTCTTCTTGCTCCAAACTTATTTCCCTGCCACCCTGATGGTCATGCTGTCCTGGGTGTCCTTCTGGATTGACCGCAGGGCTGTGCCAGCCAGAGTCCCCTTAGGTAAGGAACACCTCAAGTATACATTCCAAGTATATGAAATTAAAAATTATTTTCATTATTTTTGAATTTGTTCTTCATTACTTCTGACATCCTAACTTGAAAATGCTCAAAATATTGATTTATAGGGAAAAATCCCATAATCTAAACTCTACATGGCAAACTTGTTTATAGCTGCTCATCCAAAAAGTAAATGTTCAGTCTTATTAGACCTTGGGAAAAGGGTTTCCTGGCCTTTGGGTGCTTTCTCTACTGGTCTGAACAATCATATTCTGGAACAGTCTTTCTCAAAAGTTGGCCCAGGGGCTGGGAAGATAGCACGAGGATAATGTGCTTGTCATGCAAGCATGATTACATGAACTTGACCCCCCCCATTTCCCATGTAAAAACTGGAAGCTGTGGCAGGCTTGTGTAATCACAGCATGCTTATGGTAAGAAGAGAGGCAGGAACAAGAAAATGTACTGTAAGTTCAGGAGGCAGTTTGACTAGAAAATGGAATGGTAAACAAGGGACCCTATCTCAAAAAGAGGTAGAAGCCAAGAATGGACTCTAAAACTTGTCCTCCGACTTCCATAAGAGTACCTCGAGCATGCACACATGTATACACACACACAAACACACACACACACAAACACACACACACACACACACAAGTGGCCCAAGAGGTCTTTGCCACAGAATCTCTAAAAGAAATTGCTAAAATGAAGTCTTGGGTCTCATCAAGTTTGTAGGACCAGTAACTTGAATTTTAAACACACTCCCTCACCTCCTCACTTGGCATCCCATTGGTGGTAATTTGCCATCAACTCTCGTTTCTCACTTTAAATATTGAGTCCACTTAATCACATATGCCACCACTGCTCACCACAGCTAAGAGCCAGAGGGGACAGGGTGACCCACAAGGTTTTAGAGAAAATGGTTTGGAGCTGGCACAAAGGATGACCCAAATCCCTTGTGATTTGATGTTTGCCAACCAAATGTTCTGAGCTTAATTTGAAATCCTGGATGAATTTCTATAGACAGATGTCCTGCCCTCTAACAGTTAGCTGTCTGTCAACAGCTACTGTACTAAATCAATGCATGTTCTAAAAGGTTTTAAAATCTGTCTCCTATAAATGAAATTATCACCATCATTCTGATAAAAATATCTCTAAGTGCTCAAATCAGCACTGTTGGATGCCATGGGGTTGTTGCCAAAGGTGCCTTCAGCTGATAAGACAGGCTGAGAACTATAGGATTCTACACCAGTAAGGACACAAATACTGAAATAAACCTTATGTCCCTCCCCCCCCCTTGACTGAGCAGGAATTGCAAGAAACATGCATATTTGCATATATGTGTTCTCTGCAGAAGGATAAAGTGATTTAATCCTATGATAAATATACAATATACAGGGGTGGGTGGAGTATAGTATGCAGATGAGGGTCAGTGGAATAGGACAAAATTTGTAGAAACTAGGTCTTGAAAGATAACTAGGTATTTGTAGGTGCAGCCGTCCCTTCTAGGCCAGGAAACACTAGATACAAAGCAGCAGAGGGACAAAGTTTCCAGTGTTTTGGTGAAAGACAAGCACATGCTTTATTTCCCTTCCTTTGCTTCAGGCATCACAACAGTGCTGACCATGTCCACCATCATCACAGGTGTGAACGCCTCCATGCCCCGTGTGTCTTACATCAAGGCAGTGGACATCTACCTCTGGGTCAGCTTTGTGTTTGTGTTCCTCTCAGTGCTGGAGTACGCAACAGTCAACTACCTGACCACTGTGCAGGAACAGAAGGAAAGGAAGCTAAGAGAGAAGGTAACTTTACCACAATGTACAGGGTCTGGGCAGGAAGCAGCCTAATCAATCACTGGGACTTTGAGCAGGTCTGTCCACCCTTATAAAATGGGGCTTTGATATTCCCTACCATGCCTATTTTAGTTGTGAAAAGGAAATAGAATGATGTACATTATAACAGTATGAAATTTACTCTAGGCTGTATCTTTCATTAATGGATACATATATTTAGCATCTACAACAGCAAGGAGCTAGTAAGATAACTTAGCTAAGACATGGTCCGTATAATTTTCATGGTGTTTGGAGAGAGAATCCCAGAAGAAAATAAATGATAATATAATATTGAGGAACATATTTAGAAATATGGAGTGAAATAAAATAACCCTCCAAAGACAAACATACTCTAGGCTAGGAAATTTCTCTTCATAGATGAGCTTATCTCCCTCATCATTTCTCGGTTACCTTCCTCCCAAACTTCCTTTCTCATTACAGCATAAAACTCAGTGCTTGTTTCCTTCAGAAATGCTTAGTTATGTACTTGTAATATATTCCCACTGTGCCCTTCTTTCTAATCACCCCCATGACCAACACAGAATAGTGTCATCTGTAGATGCTTTCATTAAGGAGTGACAGGTGTGATGGTCGTGCATGGTTGTAATTCTAGTACATGGGAGGCTGAAGCAAGAAATTGCAAGATCAAGGCCAGCTAGGGCTATATAGCAAGACCCTGTCTCAAGAAAAAAACAAAAACAAAAAGCTGATTTCATTGGTGTGTGCGTGTAATCCCAGCTGCTCAGGAGACTCAGGCAGCAAGACTTTGTCTCAAAATAAGAGTGGGTGGCACAGGAAACTTGGAAACACACTTCTTCATCCCAGATAGAGTTCAGATGTCAGACCAAAGCACAACTGCACCAATATCAGTTTGATGAACCAAAGAGTTTTGGGGGGGGGGGTAAGGGGCTAGCTACAAAAACATGGAACCTTAAAAAAAACATGGAACCCTAAAGCAGACAAACCACTGAGAAGCCTCATCCCATCCCTGATGACAACTTCTCTATGGCTGCTTAGGTGGCGCTCCCAAAATAGGGAGGTGCCCATTCTTATTGGGATTACCACTGCAGATGCTCTTCCTTCAGTCTCGGGAGGGCTTACTTATAGAGCATGAGACCCCAAAGCAGCACTTAAGTGGAGCTCACTATGTCGGGATTGCCCCATGAATGCTTTGTCATGAGTCTTGAGGTAGAGGCTTACTTACAGAACATCCCTAAAGCAGCTGCTTCAGTGGGGCTCCTTGTCCCTTGATATTTTTCCCCTGAATATGCCCTGTCTCCCCCTGAGGCCATGAGGTCTCATGCATCTTTGCATATAGCTGGCACAGGGAGTGTCTGATGATCCCTCCCCATGCTTCCTCTCATGAGTTGTTCACTTTGATAAAAGCTGTAAATAGTTGTTCACTGCTTTCAATGAAGATTAATTTTGTCATAATAGTTAGGTATGTAGATAAGGGTAGAGCATTTGCTTAGGGTCTGAAAGGACTCGGGTTCAATCCCCACTATCACAAAAACGAAAGCCAAAAATGGGGAAGGTGAGCTTGCAAATCATGATCTTAAGGAGAATAAAGAGATTATCTAATCATGTTGGTCTCTGGTATTACATTGCAGAGTTCCTGAGTCAATATGAAGCCTTTAGTTCAACAAAAATGGACACCTGCTATTTTAGGCCATTCTCATCATTACCACACTGATGTTCAAACCCTGTATATTAAAGGTGCTGGATAAGCATTCTATAAGAGTATTATCACCCAGCCCTATTTTAGGATGTTTACAGTGACACCATCATTATTTCTCCCATCCCTTCCCCCAAATATGGAATAAAAGAAGTTAGGAACAGGTGCAACTCTCCATTACACAATGCTTTTTACAGGCTTCTGAGGCATGGCACTGAGCTACATGTCTCTGTGTTTATAGCTTCCCTGTACCTGTGGATTGCACCAGCCCTGCACGATGATGTTGGAGGGCAGCTACAGCAATGGTGAGGTGAATGGCCTGGGCAGCTACATGACTGAGAATGGAGAGAAGGCTGACATAATGATGGTACAGCTGACCCTGGCCTCAGAGAGGTGCTCGCCCCAGAGGAAAAGCCAGAGAAGCAGCTATATGAGCATGAGGATCAATACCCACTCCATCGACAAATACTCCAGGATCATTTTTCCAGCAGCATACATTTTATTCAACTTAATATACTGGTCTATTTTCTCATAAATGCCTGTGATTCTGTACATCTTATGTTTTAATGGCATGTATGACACAAATGTGTACATGATGAAAACAATTTGTGGTTTTAATCCTATCACTCCTGGGGGTTCACTGTCCCTTCTCCAGCTTTTCAAAGCTGCATTGACAAGACACTTGTTTTGCATTTATTAAGCATCTATTGTATACAGAGCATTATGATAGATGCTGCAGGAATTTGTCATGTGAGATCTGAGATAATTGAGCAGATCTCATATGCTTATGCACATGGTTATTTCCTACGAGTGTCAGTGGGACTGGTGAGCACTTAAATAAAGCTTACTTGCATTTATCTGCACCCCCACTTTGATGGAAACACACATTTTCAGTATTCTTATGCATCTCCTAGCAGGCAAGGACATTCCTACCTCATTTACAAGCTGCAGTTCACAAGTTTCGCTTCTTTGCAATAAATACTCTTTAGATTGGTGAAATTTCCTTCTGATTTTGCTAGTAATTTCTCTGGTAGTAAAACTTTCAAGATAAGGATATATGTACCCACTTAGTTTTGACACAGAAATTATTACAAGGCTAGAAAACTTGTGTCAAGTGTTCCCTGTTCAAAAGTCTCATATATCACCACCTCAGAGCAGATCCTTATTTATGATGAAATCTGTTCTCAGGTAGCATGATATTGTCACTTAGAAGAGTATTAGTATTCTCCTGAAGGTGATCAATGCCTTCAGCAGAGTGGCAGGATACAAAATTAACACACAAAAATCAGTAGCCTTTCAATATACAGAAGACAAGCATACGGAAAAAGACAGCAGAGAAACTGTCCCGTTCTCTATATCCTCAAATAAAATTAAATACCTGAGAATATCACTAACCAAGGTAGTGAAAGACTTATATAAGGAAAATATTGAAACACTCAAAAGGGAAATAGAGGAGGATGTGACGAGATGGAAAGACATTCCATGCTCATGGTTAGGGAGAATCAATATAGTCAAAATGGCAAACCTGCCAAAAGCAATTTACAGATTCAACGCAATGCCAATAAAAATCCCAACCTCCTTCTTCACAGACATTGAAAAAATAATCTCCAAATTTATTTGGAAGGGTAAGAGACCTCGAATAGCTAAAAATATTCTGAGCAGGAAAAATTATGCAGGAGGTATCACCATACCGGACTTTAAAACATACTACAAAGCCATAGTAACTAAAACAGCATGGTATTGGCAGAAAAACAGACAGTCTGACCAGTGGAATAGAATTGAAGACCCAACCTTCAATGCAAGTAACTTCAGCTTCTTAGTCTTCGACAAGGGTGCCAACAATGTATGCTGGGCCAAAGATAGCATGTTCAACAAATGGTGCTGAACAAATTGGATAAACACGTGTAAAAAAATGAAAATAGACCCACTGCTTTCACCATGCACACAGATCAACTCCAAATGGATCAAAGACCTCAATATCAAGCCTGTAACCCTGAACACCCTGAAAGAAAAAGTAGGAGGAACCCTACATGAGATAGGAATAGGGAACAACTTCCTGAGTAAATCTCCAGTAGCCCAGGAAG
>PVHP010036221.1:0-18036 GCA_004024765.1 Zapus hudsonius | reverse complement strand
TAAGCAGTATATGATGGGAGGCAATAATTTGAGTTTTTCACATTTCTGTTGTTGATGTTGTTATAATTATTTGACAGAGATGAAGGAGAGATCTTTGGTAAAGTTGAAAAATTGGATGCACCTGGGGACTTAGAAGAAGAAGGACCCCTGGGCCATGTTCCGTCTTCATTTTTTTGTTCTATCACTAATACCTGTCCTTAGTATAAGCCAGCATCGTGAATGGTGCTATCTGGTTTATTCAGTGGTTCAAATGTATTACTCATATACTTGTTCCACAATCTGGTCTCTTTTTCATCTGGAATATTGAAGATTTTTCTTATTTCCTTTTCAATTGTATCTATTGTGTCGGCTTTGCTAAATCTTCGAGTTACAACATTGTTCATATTTCCATTTTCACAGAGCTTCAGTTCTGTGAGATACACTTCTACTTTGCAGTGATTTACAAACATACCCTGTTCAACCACCTTTCTTGCTATTAGCTCTTGACTTTCCATCAATGTGTACCAGCTGACAAGTTTATTCTAGCCCTCAGTTGGCAATAGTATGTAGTCCAATTCATCAATAAGATGTTCCTTAAATGACTGGGCATCACCATCTTTGAGAAGTCCAGAGTTATCAATAGGTCCAGGATACACATTTTGATCTCCCATCTGGTATTTGTCCCAACTGTCAAATCCAACATATTTTTTCCACTGTTTGAACCAACGACTATCAACTAGATACCAGGTATCCCCCTTCCGGAGCGCGGTCTTCAGCAGCATGGTGATGTCAAAACACTGGCTGTCCAGGTCCGCCGCTCTCCCTTCCGCCATCTTCTTCCACTAGCGGCAGCGGAGGCGGCTGAATGAATTCTTTTGCTTTACAGTTTCAGAGGGCATCAGTGCTCCAGGTTGGGAAAGGATAGAGATCAAGCTCATTTCATGGTGGTGAGGGCATGTGGTGGAGTCTCCTTACATCATGGGATAGAGCCATGGACTTGACAATAACCTGAAAAAGTCAATCCCTAGTGACCAATTTCCACCAGGTAGACCCCACCTTCTGACTCAAGCCCCAGTATCCCAGGAAATTATAGAAACACTCAAACACTAGAATTTCATGAAAATAAAATGTAAGCAAACCATCAACAAAGTCAACAGACAACTTACAAAATGGATGAAAATCTTCTCCAGCTATACGTCTGACAGAGGTTTAATATATAGAATATACAAAGAGTTCAAAAAACTAAGCAATAAAAAGTCAAACAACCCAATCCAAAAATGTAACAGGGAAATAAACAAAGAGTTCTCAAAGGACGAAATACAAATGAGCAACAAGCATCTAAAAAGATGTTCAATATCTTTAGCCATGAAGCAAATGAATGATTTGGGGATTCCATGTCTTCCCAGTCAGAATGGCTATAATAAAAAAAATCAACATGCTGACAACAATGTGGGGAATGAGGACCTCTTATCCACTGTTGATGGGAATGCAAACTTGTACAGACACTTTGGAAACCAGTATGTAAGTTCCTGAAAAATCTAAAAAAAGATCTACCATTTGATCCAGCCATACCAATCCTGAGCATATATCTTTAATATTCTACTGTTTATTACAGAGATACTTGTTTCAGCAGTTTGTTGCTGCTGTATTCACAATAGCTGGAAAGTGGTAGTAAGTTCCCACAAAACAAAATAAAGCTTACTACTGATGAAGATAATAGTGAGGAGGAAATTCCAGGGGAAAATCTGTATGGGATACTTCAAGCATAAAATGCACAAAAATCTAACCAGAACAGAAAAGACTCCTAATCTTAAACACCAAGACAAGGTCAAGAAAAATTAAAGCATCAAAGGAACCTAGTTCAGTGGAACACATTAAGGCAAAATGCAAGCAAGGGAAGAAAAAAGTAAATCTCTTCACAAAGCGGAACCCAGTTCACTTGTGTGAAGACATGTTTCCCAATGACTGACCAGGAGGCTATTCAGGATGTAGCTGTGGAAAAAGTCTCTTTAAGACAATAGCTCATGGGCTGGAGAGATGGCTCAGCGGTTAAGGCACTTGCCTCCAGTGCCTAAGGCTAAAAAGAAGTCCATTGAGGACTCTCAACATTAAACCAGCCATCTCCACCATGCCCTCAAAGTCTCAGGGAAACTTATAGACAGGGGGTGAAGAGAGAGTTAAGAGCCATAGTATGGGAAGGAGGACTTTGGGCTGTCATCTAGACATGAAGTGACTGATGTATTCATGACCTCACAGTGGTTGCTGTTTCCCTCACAAGAGCTGCACACTTCAGAGTCCATCAACATTTGAACATAGATGATGGAGACATCAAAACAGGACTACTTTGACAGAGGAGGGTGCTCCATAGAATAGCGTGGGTCAGGGGGAACAAAGAGTAATGGGGTGGGTCTATGACCAAATTATAGTATGTTCATATATTAAACTTCTCTCTCTCTCTCTCTCTCTCTCTCTCTCTCTCTCTCTCTACTTGGTTTTTCGAGGTAGGGTCTCACTCTAGCCCAGGCTGACCTGGATTTTACTATGTAGTCTCAGGGTGGCCTTGAACTCATGGTGATCCTCCTACCTCTGCCTCCCGAGTGCTGGGATTAAAGGCATGTGCCACCACGACAGGCTCAAGATTTTTTTAAAAGAAAATATTTTAGGTTTGGAGGTAAGATGGCAGAGTAGAACCCATGCTTGAGGGAGGAACACCATTGCTGAAACAGGGTTCAGGGCAGCTCTACTTTCCAGCACAACTGCCAATGCTAACTCCGTGATAACTCCGTGACTAATGGGTTGATAGACACTCTCTCCACCAGCAAGCTTTTTCCAGAATCAGACTGTGCACACTGTGGCAACTGCAGAGCAGCTGCTCCCCTGTAAGCCTGGGACAAAAGCCCTTTGCAGAAGGACCCTCATTGCCTCCACCAATTATGGCCTAGAGAAACTGCATCACCAGTAGCTTTCAACCATGAAGGAATGCCCAGTGATTACCACTCTGGGTCTGCCCCCAACAGTTGACAATACAGCCACAATACTCCCTGGACCACTAACATCTCGCAGGATCTGCCCCTGGGATTTTTAACCCTGTCCCTGCAAAAGCTGGCTTGCTTCTGGTCTAGGGGGCAGTATAGCCAGGTCAAGAAACACTGTCACAAAGAAGTTTAGATTTACAGATTTCTCATCTGAAAGGTCACACCAATTTGATTTGATGGACCTGCTGTGTGTAGCACCCCTCCCCTTCCAACTGCAGTCCCAGGGGAGGAAGGAAGCAAGCACATTATTCCACTGAGGGTAAAAATTACAACTTTTACATACTATTATAAGTTACTGCTCATTTTCCTTTTGTTGTTAATCTTGTTCATTTGTTTTTGTTTTGGTTTACTATTTTTTCTTTGTTTATTTTTTTAATTTTTTTTTTGTTCCTGATACTATTTTGTCTTTATTTTTTGCTTATTTCAAAGTTTAGTTTAGCCTCAAATTGTTTATTTTTATTAGTAGTTGCAATTTTGTACATTGTTAAGCTACTGTATTTAAAGCTCTGTGTATTTTGTAAAGAATTATCCTTAACAACAGGCCATTTTCTACATCCACAAGAATCTACTTCTCAACATTTCTATATCTACAGTAGTATCCATCCTACCTCACATAACATCCAACCCATAGACTTACCTTCTCATCAATACTTCACCTCCCCTTTCTTCCTCCCTCATTCCTTCCCCATTTCACCACTCAAGTACTACTATGCTTTTCTCTAAAAACATGAGAAGTCTTACCTTATTCCAAATGTTTCAGTTTCTGTAACCTAAATGAATCACAGTGTAATACAACAGGGTGTCCTATAGCTAGGCAAAACCAGAATTGCCTTGTGCAACTTGGAGGATAGGAGACACAGAAGATCTGTCTTTATGTTAAGCCCAGAGATAGATGAGATGCATTTTAATGAAAGAGATTAGTTACACTAGTACAAATGGAGAAAGATGTCTGCATGAATGAAGTAGGATGTAAAGCGATCTGGAAATTTGAGTTACATTTAGTACAGCTATTGAAAATTTTATTTTAGGCAATATAAGTTTTATTTCATCCTTGTAACAACTCAATATGTCAAACATATGGTGTGTTCCATATTTTGTAAATAAAGTTATAGAGGTTTGATGAGGCACCTTGATGTATAACATTATATACTAAAATTCTTTGGCAGCTTCAACAATTATTCTAAATATTTTTATTACTTCCAGCTTAGATCTCCAGTTCAGACATCTATAAAGTTATACCCAACCTCTTTAAATAATATATTACATACAGCTCAAATTACACTTTTCCAAACAGAACTTTTTTATCTTTATTATCCATAATTACATACATTGTATAAGTAAATCTTGTGATGGTAGCCCCATTACACTCCTCCCTTTCCCCAACCCACTGGGGACCCTTCTCATGGGCATACTGGATCAGTCCCTGGGGTAGGGGGTTATGAATAGCACAGCAGGTAGCCAGCCAAACAGAACTTCTGATCCATACTTTTTCCTACAAATCTATTCTTCTTTCCCCATTAATTATCTGGCACTGCCATCTGCTTACTTTTCATGTTCATAAACTAATAGTCATCCTAGATTCCTTTTTATCTTCATTATAGAAATAATACCCTAATGATTTAAGGTTGACCTCTTGTCTCTACCTCTTCTGTTCCCACCTGAGTCAAGGTATCAGCATTTTCTGCTTAGACTCTTCTAAGAGTCTCTTTACAGTTCTCCCATCTTCTACACTTGCCAGGCTGCAATCAGTTTCCATAGATCTGACAGTATAATTTAATTGAAGGGTATGCTATATCCTTGCTAATGACCCTAGAATAGCTTTGTACTGCAATCAAACATTCAGGTTAATTTCCATTGCTAATAGAGTCTTACCTGATTTGGTCATTCTCAATTTGACTTTATAATCTATTATTTTCCATGTTTTGGTCCCCAACATAAGATGTTCATACATGTTAGTTTACTTCTTGTCATTCATCTCACCTTGAATGTCGGTCTCAGAATCCTTTTTACACATCACATCATGAGATCTATTGTATTATTCTGTTTTATTTAATATCTAGGACTCATCACTATCTTACATTGTTTGTTTTATTCCTTGATATTGCTGTGTACATTAAGCTCATAATGGAAACTCAAATGCATGGACTTTTTCAGTCATACTTACTTTTGTATGTCAGCAACAGTGAAATGACTGTACAGTACCTACAAGTGGTTCTGACTGACAGAAATAACAATACTTGTTCATCCATTCTTCCTTCCTCAGCAAGGAATGCCTATATGAAGAATACCTGAAATAATTTTCTAATGATGCGTCTTAGGCACTTATAAAAACAAAACCAGTCAAAATCAGTAATATTGGAAAGAAGTAAAGATGAGAGAAAAATAAAAAGGAGAAGAAAATCATGATATAAGGGATCAGTGAAACAAGGAGTTGGTTCTTTGAAAAAGGTAAACAAAATTGACAAGCTTTTTGCTACACTAACCAGAAGAGAGAGAAGAGCCTCCACCAAAATGAGATGAGAAAGAGGCCTTGTATCTTGCTTGTCTAGTCTACAGAGTGAGCTCAAGGCCAGGCTGAGAAAATCAGCTAGACACTCTTTTGGATTTAGGTTATAAAAATAGGTTGCAGATACAGCTCAGTGGTAGAATGCTTGGGTAGCACTTGTGACCTCACATGCCATAATGGCATTGCAGTACATTCATCAGTGAAAAATAATTCAACGATAAGAACTTCATCCTGAAGCATATAGCTCCTGGCATTCTGTCCATGGCAAATGCTGGACCAAACGCAAATTATCCCCAGTTTTTTATCTGCACTGATAAGACTGAGTGTGTGGGTGGCAAATGTGTGGTCTTTGGGAATTCAAGAACAATTTATGAAGCTCGTCACCATAACTAAGCCAGTGTATCACAGAGAAGCATGGTTTGTTCCACACATGCAAATCAGTAAGTACAAAATACACACACAAGTAGACTTGATGACAGAAACTGAAAAATGATTTCAATAGATTCAGGAATAACATTTAATGAGGAGAGGTTCTGTCCTGGTTTTGTCTGTTTGGTGTTCTAAATGCTTCCTGTATCTGCATTGGCATCACTTTCCCTATTTGGGAGAAATTTTCATCTATGATTTGGTTGAAAATACCTACTATGCCCTTATGTGAAATTCTCCTTCTACTATACCCTGAATTCTTATGTTTGATCTCTTAATAGTGTCCAGAATGTCTTGAAATTCCCATCCATACCTTCATATTAGTTTGTCTTTCTCTTTGTTGGACTGTTCCAGTTCTGCCACCTTGTCTTCCAGTTTAGATATTCTGTCCTCTCCTTGATCTATTCTGTTGGTGAGACTTAATACAGAGTGTTATATTTGACTTACTATTTTTTTTCATTTCTAGTATTTCTGTTTTGTATTTATTTGGTATTTCTTTTCCTTACTCATATCTTGTATAAACCTTCTTATTTAGTTAAGTTGGTTTCCTTTGCTCTTCTAGAATTTGTTTTCTTCTTTGATTCCTTTGATTTCTTTGAACATAGTTATAATCATTGTTTTGAATTCTTTGTCAGGTATTTCATCTAAATTAATCTCACTGGAGGTCATTTCTAATTGATTTGTAACTTTTGGTAGAATTTTATTGTCTCAATTTCTTTTGTGATTCTTGAACTACAATGTAGAGATTTTTGCATCTTGAGTTAATTTGATGCTTGGGTTTTCTAATTATCTGCTTTATTCTTAGATATATAGATCAAAAATTATATATTGTCAGGATGGGCGCCTCAGGTGCCAGGTTATATTACTCTCAGAGTGACAACAGAAGTAACCCAAGGTGTTGAACTGGCCTGTTATGCAAATAGTCTAATAGGCTGGGTAGAACAAAAATACAAGTGTGTTCTAATAGCCAACTGGGCAATATATACACAAGCAAGACAAGCACAGAGTATGTAAGAGGAAGAATTAAACAGGTAATCTAATAAAGCCAAAGTTCATAAGGGTGTGTGTGTGTGTATGTGGTCCCTGTTGTCTTATCCTTAAGTGGCCCGGCCTGCAGGTCAGTCAACAAGACCCTAAGGGAGGGGGTGAGAATGAAAAGGGACAAGAGACACGAAGAATGGAGACAAGACAAAATTCTGATCAAGTCTCACTTTATTGGAGCTCAGGTAGAAGCTTATAAACCTTCTCGAAGGAGGAAATACGTGGACATTTGTGTAGGAACTGCATAGCTGGGTTGCTAAGCCACCTGACTACATGGAGAGGTAATGTGATTTCTAGGAAAGAGCTTAACCAGTGGGAGAAGGAAAACTAAAGGGGGAAAATAGAAAACTTGGCTCTGGTTAGTAGAAAAAATGGCAGAGACCTTCAAAATAACCTTGATGCAGTTAAGGCACAATAAGCAGCTCCCCACACTTAAGGAGCTGCTCAGCTGGTCCCTATTTTCTTCTTTAGGTTTTTTGACTTTGTGAGGCCTGTGTGAGTGGAGAATCTCTTCACCATAGTTCTGCTGGTGGAGAATTCCTTCACCATAGTTCTGTTCATGCCAGATCAGGCAGGGCCATGCACTTAGCTCTTTCCAGCCAACCTCTGGATTGAGTGGATTCTTTGTGGATGCTAGAAGCTCTGTGTTCCTCCTGCTTCACTGCTGGGACAGTGAATTTCTTACACACCTTCACCTTTCAGTAGAAGAGTGTATTGTGCAGTTTTTCTGCTCCCCCCACCTGGTTGCTTTGGTGTGGCTACTAAGCCACTATTTTTCCCCCATATTTATTGTAAATAATTAGATACATTACATGAGCAAGTCTTATGATAGTAGCCCTATTTCATCCTCCCTGTCACCAACCCACTGGGAGCCCTCCTCAGTGGGCTTGTTGGACCAGTCCATGGGATAGGGGGTTATGGATTGTACAAGAGGTAGCCAGGTGTTTTTTTGTTATTTAATTTATATCTTTATTTACATTATTATATACTTTATGATATGGATGAGAAAACAGCCCTAGAATTTAACCCAGAAAAAAATTGACAATAGCAAAAAAAAAAAAAAATCCTAGAGCTAAGATGAAAACAATATCAGTCTGGTTAGAAATCTTTCTCCAGTGACTTAATATTCCATAAGTATAGGTATTGATGAATATTGAGTATAGTGATTTATATTTGGTAATCACTAATGATAAATACTTAGCCAGGTGTTTTTATTTTATTTTATTTGTGTGTTGTTGCTGAGGGGGGCGATGGCTCTGGGTATTCTCCTCAACCAAAAGTACATGAATAATATTTGATAAAGTTCAACATGACAAGGATAGCATGGCACTGGCACAAAACAGGCATGTATTTCAAAGGAGTTGGATAGAGGAACCACAGGAACCACAAATAAAACCACATAGCTATTATCATCTATTTTTAAGCAAGGGTTAAGAGCATACATTGGAGAAAAAAAACACTCTTTAACAAACAATGCTGGGAAAACTGATTATCCACATGCACAAGAATGGGGTTAGATATATATCTTTCACCCTATGTAAAAAATCAATCAAAATGGAACAAAGACATGAATGTAAGACCTAAAACTTTTTTAATTGCTAGAGGAAATATAGAATATTCAAAATGAAAGTATAGACAAGAACTTTATATAAAGGACTCTAGTAGCACAAGAAAAATTGCAAGGTTATCACCTTATCATTGAGATTACATGTAATTAAAAGGTTTCTGCATAGCAAAGGAGACAATCACCAAAGCGAAGAGACACAGCCTATATAATGGGTAAATAATATTTCCCAAGTATACTTCAGAAAGGGATTGATATCTATAATATGTAAAGAACAAAAAAAGTAAAAACAAACAAAAATAAATTTCTTGATAAATGGGCTAATGAGGTAAATATACAGTTGTCAAATGATGAAGCACAAATGTCCAATAAATATTTGAAAAAAGTGTTCCTTAACCACCATGGAAATGCAAATTAACAGTACTTTGATTTTCCATTTTACCCTAGTCAGAATGGCTAACATCAAGAAAACAAATGACAACAAATGCTGACAAGGATGTGGGGACAGAGAATCCCTTATTGATTGCTGGTGGAAACATAAACTGGCATAGCCACTAGGAAATTAATATAGAGATTTCTTTAATAAGTAAAAATAACTATTTTATATTTTAGCTATACCACTCCTAGGTGCATATGCAAAGGAAATTCAGTCACCATTAAGAAGAGATGCCTACATAAGTATGTTTATTGTGGATGCATTCACAGTAGTTAAGATATAGAACTAGCCTAGTTGTTTATTAAGAGAAAAATGGATAATAAACTTATGGCTTATGTGATGGTTTGAATGAGAGCCCACCATAACTTCCTGTGTTTTGAATGCATGGACCCCAGCTGAAGGCAATTTGGGAGGTGGAGCTTTCTGGAGGAGAGGTGTCACTGGGGATAGGCTTTAGGGAGTTCTATCTTAGCTTACCCTTTGCCAGTGATCAGCTCATTCTTACTGCTCTCTACCAGCAGCTCTGGCAAAATATGATACTTAGCCTCTGCTCTACCATCTTTTCCCAGCCATGATAAAGCTTTTACTTGAGACTGTTAGCCAAAATAAATCCTTTATTCCCATCATCTGCTTTTGGTTGACTGTTTTGTTCAGGCAAAACAAAGGAAAATACAACAATATATATATATATATATATATATATATATATATATATATATATATATATATATATATATACACAATGACATTCTATTCAGCCACAAAGAAGAAAATTCATAGAATTGGAGGACATCATGTTTTAGAAAATAAACCAGATATTGGTTACTTCCCACTCCAAGCTGTTAATCGAAGAGACATGTGTGATCCCAAAATAAGACAGGCTTATGTCAAAACTCTTGAATACCCACCCCTGGCAAAAGGTAAGACCTTATTGCTGAAGATACCACAGACTGTATTCACACAACACCGAGAGACCCTACTTGATCCAGAATGTTAACCAGCTCCCAGATTGCAGCATGTTTAGTGCTAGGCTGGAAGGTGTTACATGAGCTATCAGGGGAAATTGGCCAATAATATTTGGACAGCAGAGACCATTGATATACAACACTGACAGACATTTTAAGAATGCTGAGGACAGATATATGGTAAAGACAATCAAGCCAAGCAGTGCTCATCTGTGCAATACTGGCACTAAACCTAGGTGTATAATCCATGGCTTTCTAATTGGCTAAGAGATCTGCTCAGAGGCAAGGAACCCTTAAATGGAACTGGGATCCATGGTAAACTCTTATGGGGACCAAGAACATGAGTTCCAAGGGGAAATCACCACTAACAAGAGATCTGGAGAGAGGCTACACCCATTAGAATCCTGCCAAATTAACAATGTTTGTCTCATTTAACCTTTACTGATTTCATTCTCCTTTGCAGATTCTGTTTGTATGTTCCAGAAGGCAGTGAGAACTGTGCACAACCCAGATCTATCAACAGGACCAGAGATGGTGGTTGTCACCTAGGCAGGAGATGAACAACTCCTAACTCATCATCTTTGACCTTTGAGGAAGTGGTGAGATGAGCAAGAGAACTACCTCCACAGTAAGTCAGATAACCTGTGGAAGGATAATGGATACAGACACTAAGGATATCCAACATAATCCAAAGCAGAAATCCAGAGACTCTTAAAACCTCAACAGTAAAGCATGATTTAGAAATCTGAGCAGAAGAGGGGGCGGAAAGATTGTAAGAGCCATGGTGGGGGAGAATATCCAGAGTCATGCCCCCCCCAACAACAACACACAAATTAAAAAAACCTGAATACCTCTTGTAAAATCTATAACCTCCTACTCCATGATCTGGTTCAGCAAGCCCAATGATGAAGGCCCCCAGAGGGAAATTGGGGTACCATCATAAGACATGCTCATATTAACATCATTATATAATATAATATTATAATACTATATGATACATTAATTATTGATAATAAATATGTTAATAAAAAACAAGACAGAAATAGAAATGCAAGCAACACATTTTTCTCATTTGTGGAACTTCAACAATTAAAAGGTGTCCTGAAATTAGAAGAAGGAATATTAGGTACTAGGAAGGTGCTCAGGAAAGGAATGAGAAGGTAGAATGGTGGGTGGATATATGCATGTATGGAAATGTCACAGTAAAACCAAATACATTGTTCAATTAATATGCCAATAGTTATAATACTAAAGTAAATATATTGCATATTTCTGACTAAGTGAAAAAATTCTAGTAATGTTTAATGGGCTATTTGTCACATTTTGTACTCATTTGAAATCCTGCAGTCATGGTAAATCATAATTTCCCCACTAGATGGCACATGACATTCATCATCCAATTGGTCAGTATGAAAAACTCTCTTTGAAGGATTACAAACTTGGTTATGATTAATTTCAACACTTACATACATTTTTAACTTTATAATTATTGTGAAGGTATTTTCCCAAAACATTTTCTTCACTTCACAGAATTTACTTTCTTTTTTTTTCAGAATTTACTTTCTAATAATGTTTTTCTTTTTTTTAAGGTTCTTTTTTTTTAATTGTCCATAATGAGTTTGTTTAGTGGGCCAACCATGAGTTATTATCCCCAATTCCCCGTTGCCCCCCTTCCCCATCCCCAGTCAGCTGGATATCCTCTTCCGTGGGCCTTCTGTATCAGTCTTTGTAGTAGGGGACCATGGATAGCTCATTCTTCGGCCGGGCTCTCATGTCTCAAGTGTGTTGTTACTGAGGGGGGGCCATGTCTCTGGATAGTCTCCCCCACCACGGCTCTCACAATCTTTCCGCCCCCCTCTTCCGCTCAGTTCCCTGAGTCGTGGTGGGCGAGTATTGAGGCTGCTATGGTGTTGTGTGAGCTTAGGGGTTTTGTGTCTAGATTCGTTGGTTTCTGTCTCACCAGTTTATCCTTTGTTGATTGAATGGCTGTGGCTGTGGGTCCCTTGTTCATCCCGTCCTTCTCTGCAGGGTTCCCTATGGATCCTCCACGATATGACTGTGGTGGCTCCTCTCTTGCCAGGATCTCAGCTTTCTGCCTGCAGTCTGTTGGTAGGGTTATTTGGGCCACAGGTCTCTCGCTGCATCCTGAAAAATACAAACACAATCTCCATCGGAGAGTGAGATCAGTATAAGTTAACAAATATACACCATCCTGGATTACTCTAATAATGTTTTTCATTTAAAATACTTCAAGATCACAGAAAAGTTGAAAGAATAACACTATGAATATATGCATATACTTGACATAGACTTACCAATTGCTGTCTCCATGGTGTTTTACTGAAGCATTCAGGAATAATCTGTGGACATGAGAGTTTTGTGTTTCCTAGAACAAGTCCATCTTCAGATATTATTGTATCATTAAATTATTACATTCATCCAATATTATCTATAAATCTATATTCTTATATCTTTAGCTGTATATAGAAGGCCTGTTGGAGCTGTTTTATTTTTTGCTTATTATCTAATCTAGGACCACATATCACATTCCATTATCTTATCTCTTCAATCTTCTTTAATCTAGAACAGTTTCTCTGCACATCCTCCTTTAATATTCAACAATGACGCTTTGAAGTTCATGTCAGTTGCCTTCTAAAATGCTTCAGAATATGCACCCATTTATTTGTTTTTTCATGCTGAGATTCAGAATAAATATTATTGGCTTCCCATTCCATCACATTAGGAGGCACAGTTCAGTTTGCACTATTATTAGTAATATGAAGTTGAATTAACTAAATTGACACATGCCATGTATCTCCTTCTTAAATGTTTCCTGTTTTTTATTTACTCAGAACCTCTGTTCCACAGCATCTCATCCATCACTTTTGGTATGCAGTGATAAAGCTTACCTAAATTAGTCATTACATTGATTCTCTCTAAATTGTCATACTAATTCTGTCATTCCTTATATATAAACTGTTATTCATTTTTTACTTTGTTTTGTGTTTGAGGCAGGGTCACAGACTCTGCCTCAAACATAAAACCTCTACTTCGAACTCACTCTGTAGCCAAGGCTGGTCTCAAACTCACAGTAATCCTCCTATCTCTTAAATTCTGGGATTGCAGGCACAGGCCACCATACCCAGATTGACTGTTATGCCTTTATAGAGAAGTGATTTACCTCTCCATCACCAGTCTTTTACTTTCACTGTGAACTCATGAATTATTTTACCCTATTTTTCATAATTGAATAAATTTATTATTTCTATGATGAAATTGAACAAAATTTGCAGGTGTGGTGGCACACATCTTCAATCTCAGCACTTGGGGAGTTACAGGCAAGAGGATTATGAGCTTGATGCCAGTTTGGGTTAGTGAGACCCTGCCTCACTCTCTACCCCAACTGAGCTAAACTCAAGTATTGGAAGAAGCCTTTCCAGCTTGTGTCTCAAGCATTCTTGATATGTGCCCACCATTCTTTGAATGACTCCTTCCTTTCCCATGTAGCATGTTTCATGCTTACTTTGTATTTTTCCTGTGCTCAAAATACAATCAATTATTTCCTCGATAAACCTTCTTGTAGGGAATAGTATTTGTTGACCAACATTTGGACACTAGATAGACTTACTATTACTGGTGTGTCAAACTCAGAGTTTCTAGAATATCATTGCTACTTTCAATGGGCACATAGAATATGTTTTAGAATTTTAGAAGATAATATTAATACTTCCAGTCTAATCTATATCTACCGATGCTGTATGATACTCTTCACTTTGTAAGCTTATACAGTTGTTCCTCCATTTTCCCATAATGAGAACTCTACTTCTAAAAAGTTGTTCTATTTATTCATTTTCTCTAGCCGTAAAGTACATATGCAAATTAGATATCAGTGTATGTGTGTGTCCAATAGTATGCAGTTTTAAAATTCATTTCTACAGCAACAATATCAATAGTAAATAGTATATTTAGTATATTTATGTTTTTGGATCAGATAATAACTAAATCATGATTTATTTTAAAATGCAGACACCTGGTTTCACCCTACTAACAAAGAATATTTGGAAGTAAAACCTTCATTTAAAAAAATTACCACACTATGTGATTGTGAAGAAATTTCATGTTTGAGAGACAATGATGCAGTGATTACAAGCATGGACTGTAAGTATGAAAGCTTGGCATTCCTGTTCTATAACTTAATCTCTGAGTTTCTACCTCTGTGCAATGATTCTGTTGTGATGCTATACTTCATCACTGGTACTTAGCTCTTTGGGATATGATAAATGTGCAGGAAATGGAACTGATCTCTTCTTTGTTTGTTTGCTTCTTTTAAAAAAAGTGTTTTAAAATGTTTGCTTTTAAATCACATAAGAGTAAAACATGACTAGAAATGTGAGAGTGTGGGGCAAAGACAAAGCTACAGATTCCCAGGAAATCCATTTCCAACCCTTTCCAAACTATCTTGGATGTAGAGAAACGATAGAGCTAATAGCTTGGAGGGATATTTGGAAAGTGTTAGGTAACAGACCATAATGAGTTTACATTATCTACTCATATTTCATTCCTTAAAATTCACTCATCTATCTCATCTCATAATAGGAGAAATTGTAAAATAAAATATTGTCAAGTGTCCAAAAGGTTAAAGGAAGTAAAGATGAAGAATATATAATATTGTATCTCCTTCATACATGTTAGTTAGATTGAGCAATTTTACTAAATGTCCTCAATGACACAAACTTTGTTTGCTAATGCTAATAGGAGCTAATTAGGCAATTGGGATGGTCAGATTATAATCTCAAGTAATTATTAAGATAGTGAAGTTATGATTCATGTAATGATTCATATTCAAATAATGACACAAAGTAGAAAATACATGTGACCAAAAGATCCAAAAACTAAAATATGCTTAACAATTCTATAAACAATTGCCTCTGAATTTTACATGACTTAGTGCCTCTTCAAGGCACAGATGATAGTATAAAGTGGGAGCTGATCTGCTGTGAAGTTAATAGAACATAAAACATTAGGCTGGAGAACATTAGGTTCAAAGGTTATCCATTTATGCTGATAATATAATTTATAACATCTAATTGCTCCAGAGAATTATGGAACACATGATCACTTATGGCTACCTGAACCTCCAGTCATAGATGATAGTTTAGTCTTTCATAAGTGATTATTCTTATAATTTAAAATGAATTAATATTATGGAAACTACTGAATTTTGTGAACTTTGATGCATTTGTATGGCAATTATCTTGATGCTTTTATTCTCAATGACCTCTTTTTTTGTTTACATGATTCATATTTCTATGATTTCTTTTAAATGGGATGTTTGTCTCCGAAATAGATCTTTGATTTTCAATCCTATCTTCTTGTTTTGGGGTTGCTCATTCTCTTCTTCTTTAGATAGAATGATATTTTCATGCATATTTAGTTTGGTTGCTATTCCTCCAAACCCCTCTTTATTTTGTTTAGTATTGAAGTTGATTGCCTGGTAAAATTTAATTAGCAAGTAGTTCATGTAGTGCTGTACTCTGTAGTCATTAGTTAATTAATGAATTTGTTAAAATAAAAGTAAAAGCATAAAAGCTACATTTTAAAGGTGAGTACATATTATCAATTAAGATACATAAATTATATATTTATATGTTTAAAAAGGGAGAATGAGAGAAGGGTTAAATCAAAATTCAAGAGTTTTAGAATAAGCCATATGGAAACCCATTTTGATGGATAATGGCACACTCAGAAGCCATAGATCAGTGCTCTGGATGGGATACCTTCCATTGAGTTGTTGTCCAGGGAGGTTTCTGAGGCCCCCAAAACATTACAGGCCATTGCCAAAGCTCTTCAGTACCCACCAGAATGAAATGGTAACATCCCATTGCTGAAGACCACATATGCTTGGGCTGCAGGTCACTGAGAAATCAAGCTAGAACTAAGCTTTAAACTTTCTCCCTGTTAACCAGCTGACAGAAAGGTAGAAAAAGATATGCTACATGCAGCCCTAAGGGAGAGAGAAGTCATCAATGGTGGTAAACAGCAGTGGATCTTGCAAGCCGTAAGATTGGCCTGACAGCAGCTACACCATGGACAGAGATCTAATATCTAGAACCTACAAAGAACTCAAAAAATTAAGTAAGAAAAAATCAAACAGCCCTTTCAAAGAATGGGACACTGAACTCAACAGGGAATTCACAGAGGAGGAAATACAAATGGCCAATTCTCATTTAAGAAAATGTTAATCATCCATCATTTGGGAAATGCAAATCAAAACAACAATGAGATTCCACCTTACTCCTGGCAGGATGGCAATCATTAAAAAAATTACCAACAAAAGATGTTGGTGAGGATGGGGGGAGGGTAGGAGGAATCCATATTCATTGCTGATGGGAATGCAAACTTGTACAACCACTATGGAAAGCAGTGTGGAGGCTCATGAAAAAGATGAGCATAGAGCTACCAACAGACCCAGACCCAGACCCAGACTCTACTGGGCATCTACCCTCAAGTTTCCTTGCTTTGGCACAAGTAGACATTTGCTCAACCATATTTATAGCTGCTCAATTCATAATAGCTAAGAATCGGAATCAACCCAAATGCCCATCTCTGGACGAATGGATATCAACCTTGTGGTACATATTCACCATGGAATTCTACTTAGCAATAAGGATAATGACCTAATGAATTTTAAAGAAAAGTGGACGGACTTGGAACAGATCATACTTAGTGAACTCACACAAGAACACAGAGAAAATCAACACATATTCTCCCTCAGGTGTGCTTCCTAACCAGGTTAAGCTTGAATAGTAAGCAATCCTGATATACTAATTGAGAGACTGACAAAGGGGATAGAAGGAGTGGGAGTGGGGGGAATGGGACGGCCAGGGGAGATATACACTAATCTAAACCCATAAAAATGCTACCATAAAATCACTATTTTATACAGTCAAGCTCTTGAGGAAGCTGGGGGCATGGTCTGGTAAGAAGGGCCCTGAAGAGGGTGGGAGGAAGCCTAACTCCAAGACAAGTGGCTCTGGCCTATAACTCCATGTCCCAGCAATTGGTTACTTATCACACTGAACAGTTGATTGAAGAGATCTGCAAGTTCCCCGAAACAAGGCAGTCTTTTGTCAAAGCTATTGAATACCCATCCCAGGCAAAAGATAAGACCCTCTTACTAAAGATACCACAGATTTTCATCACACAACACCAGGAGACTCTGATGGATCTGAAAATAAAACCAGCTCTCAGATGTGTAGTGCTGGAAGGCTTTACATGAGTTGTCAGGGGAAATTGGCCAATGATATTCTGAGAGAGCACGGGACATTGATATATAACACTGACTGATGTTTTGAGAATGCTGAGCACACTACTATACGGCAGAGACCAGCAAGCCAAGAAGTATAGTGTCTATACTTCTATGCAATGGTGGTGCTTAACCTAGGTGGGTAATCAATGGTTTGCTGAGAGATCTGCTCAGTGGCAAGGAACCTTTAGCTGGAACTAGGATCCAAGGCAAATTCTTATGGAGACCAAGATCCAAGGGGAAGTACCCACTAACCATGGTCCTACAGAGAAGCCACACCCATTAGAATCTCACCAAATTAATAATGGTGGTCTCATTTAATCTATGCTGACCTCACTCTCTGTAGGAGATTCTGTTTGTATTTTTCAGAAGGCAGCAAGAACCACGGAAATCCCAATTCTACCAACAGGACCTGAGATGATGGTTATTGCCCAAGCAAGAGATGAACCACTCATTATCTGGGGCCCAAAGGAAACCTTTGAGGAAGTGGTGAGATGTGCAAGAGAGTTACCTCCACAGCAAGTCAGATAACCTATGAAAGGGTAATGGAGACAGATACCAAGGACACCCAACATAGCCCAAAGCAGAATCCCAGAGGCTTTTATGATCTCAACAGTACAGCTGACTTAAAACTCACCCATCCTGGCTCAAGGAACTTTGGGGAAGAGGGGGCAGAAAGATTGTTAGAGACTTGGTGGGGGAGAATATACAGAAACATTGCCCTCCTCAACAACACACACACACACACACACACACACACACACACACACACACACAC
>PVHP010036220.1:0-18030 GCA_004024765.1 Zapus hudsonius | reverse complement strand
TTACACTGAATGCATTTGGGGGTTCACTTATGCTGTAACACATATTGACAATTATTCCTTATTGTTGGTAAATTAGTATTCCAGTGTACAGAGAGAGGCACCCCACGTTGATAGATGGCTAAGTTGTTTTCACTCATTAGTCTTTAAGGATAATGCTGCTATGAATATTTATGTTCATATGCATGGGACAGTTTTTTTTATTTCTATTATGGAATTGCTGGATCATATAATAAGTTTATACTTAACTTTTTAAGAGACTGCCAAAGTGTTTCAAATCATATCTTATGTGTCTTTAAACTTTCAGTTCACTGAGTTGACTGAGGCCATTTCAATGCCTGCTTTTTGGTGCTCTGGTATTTGCTGCTTAGAAACCAGCTTGCACCAACGTGATCTGAGCAAATAGAATGACAGAGGCATTGCAGAGCCGCACATGTGGGGTCGGGTTTTGACTACATAGTATAGCAGTTACCTTCTCATTACTAGGAGAAAACACCCAACCAGAAGCAGCTCATGGAAGGACTGGGGTTATGTTGGCTTACAGGTTGAAGGGGAAGTTTCATCATAGCAGGGAAAGCATGGCAGAGCCAACAACTGAGTATTACATCTGTCACAACAGCTGGGAGAGAGCAGCAAGTGAGGGCAAGTTCTGAACACCCAGTGGGGCTGGACTTACTAAGCCTCAAGTTCTGCCCCCAGTGACACACCTCCTCTAGCAAGGCTCCACCTCTCAAAGGCCCAACAACTGTCCCAAATTTTCACCAGCTGAGAACCAAGTATTCAGAATGCATGAGGCTTTTTATATCCAAACTACTACATAGCTAATATGTGTTCATCATGAAAATAGATGATATAAATGAAAAGAAAATCTGCCAGTAAGCTTACCATCAGAGATGGTCAGTGTTATCATGT
The DNA here is from genome assembly GCA_004024765.1 of Zapus hudsonius. Classification (NCBI taxonomy): domain Eukaryota; kingdom Metazoa; phylum Chordata; class Mammalia; order Rodentia; family Dipodidae; genus Zapus; species Zapus hudsonius. The sequence continues at coordinate 17,121 of PVHP010036220.1, read as the reverse complement.
TGTTCCATGCTGTAGTCTTTCATGTCTCTCTTGCTCTCACTCACACACACATACCTGTGCGGAGAGGGAAACAAGGTGACGGTGTAGAAATGTCACTGAGGAAGATCTGCAAGTGGCAATTGAGGAGGAAACGAGAACAATGTCATCAGTAATGGAAGCAGTAAAACAATGCAATGAGGTGACATTATTTTCCATACTGAAAAGATTACAAGACTTTAAAGCTCCGCTGGGGGAGGTAGAGCGAAGGAACAGACTTTCCTAGACAGGACTGGTGGGTGTAAATTGGTTCACGTTTTCTGAGGGTATGTTGCAACTATGTGTAGTTATTTATTTACTTGTGGATATGCGTGTGTGTGTGTGTGTGTGTGTGTGTGTGTGTGTGCACCCTTGAAGCACTCCATGGTCTAGCCTGTGGCCAGAGCAGAAGGCTCATTGCTTCTCCACCTTCTGCCCACTCCTGTTTGAACTGGAGTCTCTTCCCAAGACCAGATCTTGCTGCTGCTCTTCATGAGCCTGCGTGATTCCCTGTTCTCTGCTCCCATTTTCAGGACTGGGGTTACAGATGTGCATGGCCACGTCCAGCTGTTTACACGGGTTCTAGAGACTCAAACTCAGGTGATCTCAGGCCACCTCAGGCCATCTTGCTTGTACAGGAAGTGTACTAAACCACTGAGCCATCTCTCTAGCCCATAATTATATACGTAAAGCCCACATCCCATCTATTTGAGTTCTATGAATAAAGTGGACAAAGGTTAGCAAACATGTATTCCAGGAAACTAGAAGAAATTTAGATATCCATTATTATGAGAGCTGTAAAATAGAGTAAATGCATATATATGTATATATATATGGAATACTATATATGTATAAACACATATATAAACAAGGTATATAGATGTTTCATATATAGTTACTGCTGAGCTACAGAGTTAAGTATTGGGTTTTAGGGTTGGGATACAGGCATCAAGGCAAACCATTTCTTGAGTTGAAAACTTTATTGTAATGGGTAAAATAGAGAGGGGGAAAGAAGTGAAAAAAGAGAGAGGGCCCAAGAGAACAACAGCCAGACAGAGAGAGAGAGAGAGAGAGAGAGAGAGAGAGAGAGAGAGAGAGAGAGTTTTATAGGAAGAGGAGAGCAACTCGTCTGTGAGGGAGGGGCTTTGGTTATGCACTGGGGGAGAGACCGAGGGGGGGTGACATTCCCTCTCCTCTGCCCAGAGGTCTCCTGAATTAGTGTAACAGGAAGTGGGTCTAGAATCCTGAACCTAGTCTAGGTATGGCCAGGTGGACAGAGGAGAGAGCTCTAGGACTCTTACAGAAAGAGATTTGAATTTTTTTTTGTGATTATTATCTATTTTCTAATCATGTACTGCTTTTATAATAAACAATAGAATTACATGTTGAAAGCAAGTTATTAATATCCTGTCTCCAGGGCCAAAATATAAATAGTAGTACATTAATCTTTGACCCAGTTGATCTGCCTACAGAAGTTTGGCTGTTTGGAGTCTGGGGGAGGGAAGGACAGAGGCCCGGAAGAGTTAGTGCTAAGGTTAAGGCTGGATGGACGCTCTGGGCCAGAGCTTTGCAGCAGCTGCTGAACGTCAAATCTTATGAGAGCTCTTCGCAGATGTGCTGGGCCATTCCAAGCATATTTCTCCTATTAAGTTGTGCCTTCTTGAGAGAAAGAATAATCCTTCATTTTCAAATTTTGTGTTTAACTTAAGTATTGAATGAATGAATAAATGATTGAATGAATATGTGGATGAATGAAGGCCTAAGAGACTTGAAAAGTTGTCAAACCCACCTGATGAATGGCGTCTGGCAATGATGTTATGCTAGGAGCTAGGGAGATGGCTCAGTGGTGAAAGGAACTTACTGTTAAAGCAGGTTGAAGCCTGCTGACCAGGGGTTCAATTCCCCAGCATCCACATAAAGCCAAATGCAAAAAGTGATACATGTGTGTGTTCTGGAGAGCTGGCTCAGAAGTTAAGGCACTTACTTGCCTGCAAAGCCTAGCAACCTGAGTTCCATTCCCGAGTACCCACATAAAGCCAGATGCACAAAGTGGCGCATGCATCTGGAGTTCATTGCAGCAGCTGGAGGCCCTGGCTTGCCTATCTCTCTGCTTGTAAATAAATAAATATTTTTTTAAAAAGTGATACATGCACCTGGTATGAGTTTTCATTGATGAGAGACCCTAATGCACTCATACATACACATGTATGTGCAAATAAATAAAAATATTTTAAAAATTAAAATGCTAGAACAAGGCTACCTGAATGCTCCCTATCTTCTGGGGACTGTCACAGCAAGTCCTTGTATCATCCAGGGATTCTGCATTCAGTTTTAGCCCTTATGGTTTATAGAATTCTCCTTTAGTGTGTCTGCAGGGGACATTTGTCCTGTAGAGACAGACACCTCCCTGCTGGCTTATGGGTCATGAAGCAGAATGTTCAAAATCCAAGTAAGTTGAGCTCGTCACACAGATAATGCAAACCTGTTAAGTTCAGAAGTCAGTCAATACTTCTGCAAGCATACCACATGCCTTAGGAACCCAAGCGTTACAGAAGTGGAGGCCACAGGAAGAGACAGCTCAGCCAGCAAGAGTGCTTTCCCTTGGCTAAGGGGCCCTCACGTGTTCCAACCTGCCCTACTCATTCCATTTAGAAAGGGGCTGGTTAAGCATCAGGAAGAACTGGCGAACGTCTTCCCCTCTACTGGGGATTTGTCCTAATCATTCTCCCTTAATGGGGCACCAGTGGAAAGTTCATTTCCCTTCTTCTCTGACTCACTGATTTAGCTGTGCCTGAGGGAACCTGCCTATCATGGCATCTCACTTCATAAAGTCTCTGCCCTCTGTTTCCTGCATTCTTCCAGAGTTTTACTCAGCTAAACTATGTCTTCAGGTTAGGAACAACCACTTGACATGTTAGGTTTTTTTTGTCTTTGGAACAAATACCTGAAATAATGTAAAAGAGGAAAGATTTACTTGAGTTTGTGACTTCAGATATTTCAGCCCATGCTAGGCTGGTTTCCTATTTCTGGGCCCGTGGTAAGTAAGGCATTCCATATGGCAGAAGGCCTGGAGGAGCAGAGCTCTTAACTCAGGGCAGCCCGGAAACAGGAAGCAGGAAGGTGTCCCAGTGACCTGCTTCCTCTAACCAGGCTCTACCTCCCACACTTCCACCTGCCAGTAGTCTCTATTCAGTTTTCAGTCCAGGGCTGGAGAGAGGGCTTCAGCGGTTGGCCTGTGTGCAAAACCTGTCTGTTTCCCCCATGTCCATGTAGAACCAAGTGCACAAAGTGGCTCCTGCATGTGGGGCTCATTTACAGTGGTAGGAGAGAGATCATGCCTCACAAAACAAAATAAGCAAACAAATAAACAACAACAACAAAAAAACCCCCAAAACCCAACTTTTAAATCCATCACTGGATTAAACCCTAGAGTAAGCCCGTCAAAGCCTTCCTGATCTGTCTTTGAAAAGGTCTTCCAGACACACCCAGAGGTGTGCCCTCCTGACCTACGTGCCTTTCAATCCAATCAAATGGACAATCAGGAATAACCATTATATTTGGTTAAAATTGGGAGGGGAGGGCAGCGGGGAATTGGGGATAACAACTCATTGTTTGCCCACTAAATATTATAACTCATTATGGACAATAAAAAAAAATTGAGGTTTTCCTTTCTCCTTCAAAGTGGTAATGGCCAGTGTAAGATTAGGCAAAGCTCTATGGTTCTGTGTTTGTGTGTGTACATACACATCCAGGTGTCAGAAGGCGCTATTTGACCCTTTGGGAGCCTTTCAGAGACTTAGTAACATTTCCCAACCAATGTCTTAAGAACTGACTTTCTGACCCAAGTCACCTGTTTGATAGCTCCCTATAAAATTTTCTTGTGGAAGATTTTAGATTTTTTTTTTCAGAGTCCTTTCTAGCCTCTGGTCTAACATAACATCCTTCCCCCGCTTCTGAATGTGAAAAGTACAGCTCTTTCTGTTACTAAATAAATTCCAAGAGTTGAAGCTAGATCCCCTGGGCCCAAGACATAGCCACTGAGGTGACATGATAGAAAATGTGTGTGCCAAGACATCAGCCTGCCAGGCTGGCAGACCTGACTCAGGGGGTTCATGGGATTCCCCCTGTCTCTACAGATGCTGATGCTGAAATTGAAGGAGCCCCCGCTGCACCCTTGGATGTGGTGGCTTTGGATGCCAACAAAGATTACATCATCATCTCCTGGAAGCAGCCAGCGGTGGACGGAGGGAGCCCAATCCTGGGATATTTCATTGATAAGTTCGTGCCTGCCTTAACTTCGGCTGTAGAGATGCATGCTTCCTTGTAACTCATGTTTCTAATGGAACACTTGCTGTTCTGGTTTCCTCCCCTTTCCCTCTCCTGTCTTCATGCATGTATGTATATATGTGTACAAGTATACATGCATAAACATACACAGTCATATCTATTCCTACCCATTCATTCCTATCTGTTTACATAAATTCCCTGAATTTGACTGCCAACTCGAGTCCCTAATTTGGCAAGAATTAAATGAATTTGTAAACCTAATAATAGAGGCCATTATGGAAGTAACAGAAGTGATCTTCGATATAGTTAATGTCCACATTGCCAGTGTGTCACTGATTTCAGATTACTGACCTTAGGGATACAAATGACTTTTTCTTTCTATCACAGGATGTAGTTTCAAGTTACTCAAATGACACAAGAAATAATAACAAAAAATCCCTGGTGCTGCTAGGCTTTTATGCACATGTTCTTGCTGTTTACACTCTCCAAAATGTCCAGGCTCTGATAGTTATGGTAACTACGTTTTACACATTAGTTATCCAGTGGATCTGGGCAATTCAGGCAACAAACTTGGCCTAAATACACTGTTCTCTGACTTAGTTTCTGTTCAAACAGCTGCTCCAATTCTCTTTTAGTTTTTGACTGTGGAAACCCCTGGGGACAGATAATCTATGTCACTGTAGTCAACTTCAGAGCACTAAGTAAATGCCAGCCCGTTGAGTTCCAGACCCTTTTCAGGTGTACGATCAATTGCATATTTTAACCTCACACATAAAACAGCATGGGAACATCATTTATCATGATGAGTTGTGGAGGTTTACATAGGTTCTTTTTCTTAGTTTCAGGCTCTACTTTGTTGTATTAGACAAATAGCCAAGGGATCTGCAATCTTGGATTATTAAAGACTATGCAGAGGAGCTGGGAAGATGGCTCAGTGGTTAAAGGGACCTACTTGCAAAGCCTACTAGCCCCAATTCAATTCCCAAGCAGCCCACAAAGCCAAATGCAAAAAGCGATGACAGCATCTAGCATTCATTTGTAGCAGCAAGAGGCCCTGGTGCACCCACTCCCCACACACAAACACACACATGTAAATAAACAAACAAAAAATTTTTTTACAAAGCAAGACTAGGGCTGAAGAGATGACTCAGTGGTTAAGGCGCTTGCCTGCAAAGCCTAACGACCTGGGTTCAATTCCCCAGTACCCACATAAAGGCAGATGCACCAAGTGGCCCATGTGTCTGGAACTTGTTTACAGTGGCTGGAGGCCCTGGTGCACCCATTCTCTTGGCCTGTCTATCTTCTCTCTCTGCTTGAAAATAAATAAACAAACATATTTTTTAAAAAGAAGAGCTGCCAAAGACATTGCCCCCCTCAGCAACAATACACAAAGGGGGAAGAAAAAAAAAAAAAGAAAACCTGGCTACCTCTGGTGCAGTTCATAAACCCCTAACCTATGGACAGATCCAATATGCACACTGAGGAAGGACCTCAGTGGGTAGGAGACAGAGAGGAGGGAACTGGAAACACATTCACAAGATTTGATCATCAATGTATATACTTATTTATAATAAAGATAAAAATAAAAATAAACTGGGCGTGGTGCATACCTTTAATCCCAGCACTCAAGAGGCAGAGGTAGGAGGATTGCCATGAGTTCAAGGCTACCCTAAGACTACAGAGTGAATTCCAGGTCAGCCTGGACTAGAGCGAGACCCTACCTCAAAAAACCAAAAAAAAAAGAAAGAAAGAAAAAGAAAGAACGAAAGAAAGAAAGAAAAAGAAAAAGAAAGAACGAAAGAACGAAAGAAAGAAAGAAAGAAAGAAAGAAAGACTAGGGCTTAGGGAGATGTCTCAGGGGGATGCAGGAGAGGGATGAAGGGGGATGCCCACTGTTCTCTGCCCTCCAAGCACATGTCCAGCTCATGAACATCTGCACACATGTGTATACACCACACATACTATACACATGCAGGAAAGAGGGAGTTACTTTATCCTGAGTCTCTAAAGCTCCATTGGTTGGGCCACTAGGCTCCTAAGAGCTATCATATATGTCTCCCGAGGAGTGCCTTCTCCGTCCTTGGGTGCCAACTGCTGTAAAAGTGGGCACCAGGCACCAGCTTCAAGTGCTTCATTTTTCTTCTGTCTTTTTGCTTCTCATCAGTCTCGTCTGTTAAAGAACAAACCTAGCTGGACATGGTGGTATACACCAGTAATCCCAGCATTTGGGAACAGCCAAGTTCAAGGCCAGCCTGGGCTACGTTGCATGACCCTGTCTCAAACAAGCAAGCACATTATTAAAACCTCCTCACCCTTTCCCTTCACAGGATGTAGCGATCATGTCGTAAGAAAGTGTGATGAGCTGCTTTCTGAACTGCAGTTCAAATAATTTCATCTTCTGTTTTGTGCATTTGGTTGCTTTTTGGAAACAGGGTCTTATCATGTAGTCCAAGCTGACCTCAGACTTTTGGTTTTCCCAAATGCTAGGACTTCAGGTCTAGTCACTCACTATCACACCCAGTTGCAAACAGCTAACTTTAGGTGCCAACTGCTCAACAATAATTTTACCTTGAAAAGCAGATGCCTCAATAAGACAAAGAAAGAAATTACTAATGGTGGAATTAGAAACCTCAGCCTGAGTGATGGGTGGGTGGGTCTCTTCTCCCTGAGTTTCTCCTGTGTAAAGACTGTGGGTATCTGCCTGCTTGTCTTACCCCCCAACCCCAACTTCTCTGCTTAGCACACAAGATCCCCTCAGCTGCTTGCTTCAGGGTTCACAAATGACTCAAGGCTTCTTTCTTCTTGTTAAATGAGACATGCAGTGCTTGAGTGGAACCACAGTCCAAGTGTGAGCTGCACGTTTAACCGGGAAGATCAGAAGCCCCTGGATGGGCTTGTTTGTACCTGAGAGCTGTTAATTCAGCCATACCTCTTGTCATACCTTTGTCACTCACTCATTCTTCAGGTGTGAAGTGGGTACAGACATCTGGTCTCAATGCAATGACACGCCTGTGAAGTTTGCTCGGTTTCCAGTTACTGGGCTGATAGAAGGTCGTTCTTACATATTTCGGGTTCGAGCTGTGAATAAGACAGGAATAAGCTTACCATCTCGAGTTTCTGAGCCTGTGGCTGCCCTGGATCCTGCTGAGAAAGCGAGACTTAAAAGTAAGCTCTGTTTATTTCTCTGGGTCTTCCTTATGCCATCTATATTTATATAAATTTATATTTTATATATATGATATAATCTGCAATAGACTTCACTGCAAGGTTATCCCTTTCTGTTCCACTAGAGGGAGACGAGAATAAGAAATCTTTTTTTTTTTCCAGAAAATTGTGTGTGAAAAGTATTTTATTGTCACCCATTTTCTTAAATTATTTTTTCTTATTTTATTTTATTTTAGAAAAGTTTGCATTGTTAATCTGTGCTTTAAGCGTTTTTGTGTAATGGAATGAAATATGAAAACAAAAAGCTTAGAAAACATTCATTTTCATTCATGCTATTAGTGTAATGCAAATATATATATGTTCAGGGTTCAAGGTGAATTTCTCGCCCTTGAAGCCCTCTCCCTAAGAGTTGACAGCTCAACGCTGGTGGAAATTTGAGTCTCTATTTGGGCAGTCAAATCTTTTCATCTATTTATCCTTCGAGTGTGCATGGCACAGAAATTGCTTCCATTGAACGTCACTGTTGATCAGCACTCCTGTCCTTTTCTGTGTTGGTGGTGACAGATTGAGAACTACCAGGCTTACAGTTGTTCTAGAAATATTTCTCCCAAACACAGGCTATCCCTTAAGAAGGCATGGGAACGCCTTCGTGTTTCCAGATGTGTGTATTGAATAGTTATATGAGCACGGATTACTTACTTATCTAGGTAGAATTCCAGAAAATTCATCTGTCAGTCCAGGGAGACTCTAGTCTGTGGCAGGCTGTGAGCTCCTGGAAGACAGGAGCGTATCTCTCATAGTACTCACTACACTCCTGAGAAGGCTGTATTAGGAAAATGCATGAGTGAGCTGGGACACCTCATTCAGAACTGCTATTAGTGATGTTCACATCTGTGTCTGTTCAGCTCGCCCCTCAGCGCCCTGGACTGGACAGATCATTGTCACTGAAGAGGAGCCCACAGGTAAAGGTTGGGATTCTAAGACACTTCTGATGGCTTGCTGTGCAGTTTAGCTTTTTAATTGGTTTTGATGTGTGCATGTTTGGAGGGTGTGTAGTATGGTCTGTGATATGTATGTGTATATACACGTGTTTGCAGGATGTGTGGTATGGTCTGTGATGTGTATGTGTATATAAGTGTGGGATTGTGCATACATGGAGCACAGAGGAGAACATTGAGCATCCTCTGCTGCTTATTTCCTTGAGAGAGAGAGTCTTTCATTCAACTTAGAGCTGCTGGTTTTTGTTTGTTTGTGGGGTTTGTCAGAAATCCTCAGGGATCTCCAGCCTCTACCATACATGGACTGCAATGACAGACATGTGGGCCATGCACAGCCTTTTCTGTGAGCACTGAGGAATTAAACTCAGGCAATGCCAGTCTCTGGTGCTTGTGTGGCCAGAGCTCTTACCCGCTGAGCCATCGCCTCTGCTCCCAGTTTAGCTTGTGCTATGAAGGGTACAGCTTATATTACTTATGATTCTCTGGTGAGAACAGCTGAAAGAGCGTGATAAATGAAATAACTTGGTAAAAATTACATTTGTGGGGAGGGAGGTGCAGACATCCTGGGGATTGAGTCTAGGACCTTCTCTTAGTGAGAACATACCACTGAATATACCTCCAACCTCAAGGCATCATAGTTTTTATTGTGTGTGTGTGTGTGTGTGTGTGTGTGTGTGTAATTTGTGTATTCATGTGTTTGAAATCAGGTGTGTGCGTGCATGTCATGCACATGCTTGGAGGCCAGAGGATGACCCCACATGTCAGTTCTTGCCCTCCACCTTGTTTAGAGGCAGGGGCTTTCTTGTTGTTTGCTGCCAAAATCTCCAGACTCATTGGCCCATGACCTTCAGGATTCTCCTGTCTCTGCCTCCCTTCTCACAGTAGACTTGCTGGGATATGGACACATTCAGCTTTATGTGGGTTCTGGGGATCTAGATTCAGGCATCAGGTTTACACAGCAAGTGTGTTACCCATTGAGTCATATCCCCAGACACACATTATCTCTTTAAATTTTATTGTGGTGCAATTGTCCAAAGATGAACTAGACATGTATAAGACATACATACTATATATACATACACACACGATATATATATCTCCAAGAAGGCATTGCTGTGATCAACGAAGTAGCATCACCTCTAAAATATTCTCACACCCTGTTGTAATTCCTTCTGTCACTTATAATTTTCATTGTCCACAATTCTAGACGCACTGAATCACACTCTTTTATGATTTACCCGTGTTGCTGCATCTATCCGTTTATTCTAATTATGCATTCACGGTTAAATGTTTCTGTAAGTGCTGTGTAGTTACCCATTCATTTCTCCAGGATAAATGCTCAGGAGCCCAATGGGCAGGTATCATTGTTTTACAAAGGGATCGCATCATTGCACACCCCCACATTCTGGGAATTCCCGTTCCTCTCCTTTGTCTCCATTACTTGGTATGAAGCAGTCTTTCTCTGTGAGCTACTCTGTGAGTTCATAGTGCTATATCTTTGTGGTTTGAATTTCTATTTCCCTAATATCAAGCACTGTTGCAGTGAACTTCTTGTTGATGGGACAACACACCCAAACAGAAGCAACTTCTAGGAGGAGAGAGTTTATTTCAACTTGCAGTTTTGATGGGAAGATACATTGGGGGGGGCAGGGAAGCATGGCCGAGGAGAAGTCGTCTCACAATGTCACATATCGGCAGCAGGAAGGTGGAAGTCTGAGTGAGCTATCCCTGAACTCAGTGTGCAGAATGAATGAACCTTGATACCCCAGTGACACACCTCCTGCAGCAAACCCCCTCTTTCCAAAGGCCCCACAACTTTCACAAACTGTCACCAGCTGGAGACAAAGTGTTCAAAACACACGAAGGGGCATTTTCCATTCAAATTCACACCTCTCATGTGTCATTTCTGTGCCGTTTGTCATCTTTGTTAAATCTGTTTTTTTCCTATTTTGTTTTCTGGAAATGCTATGGTGTTAGCTCTTACACTTCAGTCATTGACCTACTACAGATCAGTTTTTTCTAGATTGTGTGAGGTAAGGATTTCTGTTGTTACTATTACTTTCGAACAGCTCTGGACTATTTTGGCACAAGCTACTGAAAATAGGATCCTTTAACCATTGAACTCGCTTCCACACTATTGTCAAAATCAATTGATTATATGTCTGTGGATCTATTTCTGGAATCTCGCTTGGTCAATTTTATTTTCTCTACATCAATATCATACTGGCTTAGCTATTGTTACTTTATGATTGCTATATATTTACATATATATGATTTATAGTCTTAGAGACAGGCCATTTTATAAAAACAGTTACATTTGTACGGTGTTCTTTACATAGCATGTGTTTAGGGTTAATATGTTTCTCCAGTCTGTGGGTTTATAGCTTCCATTAGATCTGGAAAAAAATGTTTGTCTGTGTCCCTTCTGTCTTCTCCACTTCAAGAACTTTGATTATCTGTCACTTGAAACCACTTGAAATTGTGCCAAAACTCATCGGTTCATTTTCTCTTAATATTCCTCTTGATCATGTGGGACATATTGATAGCCATTTCTGTGTCCTTGTCCACTAATTCTTGTTTAGCAGGTCACAGACGCTGCTAATTCCATCACTGGGTCATTATGAGCTTGTTCCTAATGATTATTTGTCTCCTCATTATATATTGTGTTTTCTTGCTTCTTTACATAGTTGGTAATTTTTTTTATTAGATACCAGACACTTGGAGTCTGCATTGTGTGATGATGGATGATTTTGTAGTTATAGAAATGTCCTTAAGCTTTGTTCTGGGAAAATAGTTAAATCTTTTCAAGACTTGCTTTTGCTTGTTGGCCACTCAGTCAGTGGAAAGGAGGGAGGGGGAGGGAGGGAGAGGAGGAAGGGAGAGAGAGAGACAGAGAGAGAGACAGAGAGAGAGAGAATGACTGGTAGAACTGTGCCTTTATTAAGGTCCATGGGCATTATCCACTAGACATGCCCACAGGGGCTCTTGATGGGTGTGGGAGTTTGAATGGATGGCCCCATAGACTCAGGTGTTTTATTAAAATTAAGCTTTCAACTTCAGTCCCTAGCAGGCAGTTCTCTGCTTCAGGGTGTGAGTCACTGGGGGCAGATCTTGGAGTCCAGCCCTAAGTAAGGTATGTTTGGGGGTGGATATGAGAACAGCCTTCATAGGTGTATCTAGAGCAATTGGAGCTCTGGCAGTTTGTAATCGCCGGTATTGGTGTTTGCTGACTGCAGGTATTTCTCTCTGCTTGGATCTTTGGAAGTAAGTGGCTTCTTCCACCATTGATAGAGTTTCCCCTGGATTTTGTAAGCCTGAAGTAAATCCTTCCTCCCATAAGCTGCATCTGGATGGATTTTTTTTTTGTCCCTACAATCAGGAGCTGACTGTAAATAAAACATGGGAAGGGAGTTTTTATCATGGTTAGCAATTCAGGAGTGAGTTGGATTTTGGGTCATTGGGATGAGGAACAAATCACATGGCAAGCTTCAAATAGATGAAAGGGGAAGGGGCGTCAAACAGCTTGTGCTTGTTAGAGTGTCAAACAGCAACTATACTGATAAATTCATTACTCTGAGGCCATCGGGAGCTCTGTAGTTCTAACCTGGAAATTCTCTGGCCACGGGGGCATTATGTACTCTGTGGAAAAGGTCAGCCTCCTTAACAAACAGTAACCACTTCCTACTAAAGATCTCTTTTTAAATAAAAATATAGTAAAAAATATAAGACAGCCTTTATTTTACTTAGCAACCATAATTAGGTATAAAAATAAAAAATTTTAAGACCTGAGTAAGGATTAAGTTGAAAACAAGACAGACTCCAGAAGCACCCGGAGTCTGGAGGACCAAAGGCTTCTAAACTTTAAAGCAAATGGACCCTCTGAAAGCAAGGTTTCTATTGGCTCAGAGATAAGGATAAGGAGGAACACAACATCCTATGGGCAGATTGGTGAGAGCCCAGGTCCCTGTGGAGTTGAGTTTACAGTGGAAGTTACGGTAAAGCTGGTCATGGGCTTGGAGAGATGGCTTAGTGGTTAAGGTGTTTGCCTGCAAAGCAGAAGGACCTGAGTTTCATGCCCCAGTACCCACATAAAGCCAGATGCACAAGGTGGTGCCTGTGCCTGGAGTTTGTTTGCAGTGGCTGGAGGCCCTGGTGTGCCCATTCTCTTTCTATCTGTTTCTTTCTCTCTCTCAAATAAATAATATATATTTTTAAGAAGCTGGTCTTATCTGGCAGGGAGTGGGGCTATGGAAGACACAAATACTAGAGTTCAAGGTAAACTAAATGGCCTGAAGCTGGAGGATAGAACAGAAATTGAAAACAAAGAAATTCAACACAGGCATGGTGGCGCACACCTTTAATCCCAGCACTCGGGAGGCAGAGGTAGGAGGATCGCCATGAGTTCAAGGCCACCCTGAGACTACAGAGTGAATTCCAGGTCAGCCTGGGCTACAGCGAGACCCTACCTCGAAAAACCAAGAAGAAAAAAAAAAGAGATTCAACAAAGTATCCAGGACAAATAGGGGGTGACAAATATCAGCTTCATCTAAGAACCTTTGCATGTCTTCCTACAAATCTAGCACTAATGCTGAGCAAGGACCAGAGAGCACCGTGTGCTTCCCCTGCAGCTGATAGACCTTGACACAGAAACCAACCCCACCATCTCATGACACACTCTAGACTTCATGTCCCTAGGCACATGGGTACACTGCACAGTGATGTTCAACTTTTCATCAACTCAACCATAAATCATCCAAAGACAGCAACAACAAAAGCCCCAGGGTCCTTAGGTCTGTGTGATAAATGCACTATGGCATTTGAATAATTGTAAAATTGTGTGTATGTGTATGTGTATGTGTGTATGTGTGTGTATGTGTGTGTGTGTGTGTGTGTGTGTGTGTGTGTGTGTGTGTGTGTGGTCCTGCTAGTGCAAATGAATGCCAGGTGCATGGGCCACTTTTTGTGTTTGGCTTTACATGGTGACCAGGGAGTCAGAACTGAAGCCAGAAAGCTTTTTACGCTGCACTTTAACCACTGAGCTATCTCCCCAGCCCGGCACTTGAATAACTGAATGAAGGGTCTCTTAGGGGGGAGTTTATAGACAAGGACTTCTTTATACCACAGAGCCATAGTTAACTTTTTTCTCCAAGAGAAGTCAAGTCCTCTACACTGCCCTCACTAGGTGCGCCTCATTTTCTCTTGTTTTTCAGAGGGCATTGTTCCTGGTCCCCCCACAGGCCTCTCTGTCACTGAGGCCACCCGGAGCTACGTGGTGCTAAGCTGGAAACCCCCTGGCCAGCGGGGCCATGAGGGCATTATGTACTTTGTGGAAAAGGTAAGACTCTAGAATCAACTTCCTAAAGATCTCCTCTTCCTCCTCTCCTCTCTCTCTCTCTCTCTCTCTCTCTCTCTCTCTCTTTCTTTTTGCCTAAATGTTAAATGAAGAGTAATTGAGGAAGACACTTGTCATCAGCTGGCCTCCATGTACATACATACACATGTGCACTCACCACCTCTCCCCACACAAACGTCATGTACACGTGCAGAGAGACACAGGCAGAGAGAGAGAAAGAAAGAGAAAGAATACAGTTGCACTCGGATTAAAAATGTTAGGATCTGAGAATTTTGAAATAATTCTTCTTCTTCTTCTTCTTCTTCTTCTTCTTCTTCTTCTTCTTCTTCTTCTTCTTCTTCTTCTTCTTCTTCTTTTTGGTTTACTCGGTTTTTCGAGGTAGGGTCTCACTCTAGTCCAGGCTGACCTGGAATTCACTCTGTAGTCTCAGGGTAGCCTTGAACTCACAGCGCTCCTCCTACCTCTGCCTGTGCTGGGATTAAAGGCGTGCGCCACCACGCCCAGCTCTCACTTGTTTCTTATCCTTAGCAAATTGCATCAGGGGCGCGAAGAAGACCCAGCAGCCTGGGCTCAGTGCCCTAGCCACTCACATAAAGCCTGACACAAAAGCGGTATAAAGATCTGGTGTTCTTTTGCCGGGGCAAAAACCTCTGACATGCCCCACACACACACACAAATAATTTTTTGAAAGTTGCTAACAACAAACGCATCATCCCTTCTCTGTGCAGCATGGGCATGTGGTTTTATGCAATTAGTATTCAAATTATGTATTTGTATTTTTAGATTTTAGCATCAAATAAAATTTAACTTCATAAGCTTTTTCTTTTTTTTTTAAGCTTTTTTCTTTTTCTTTAAATGTTTACTCCCTGTACATCCATTCCCCACTCTTAGACATGCTTCCCAGGAAGAGACTGAATCACTTCAGTGACAGTAATTACAATCTCTCCTGTAATAATGACAGAACAACCCTGTCCAGAGACATTGTCCCCAGATGAGTCAACACCATAGACTCTACTTTTTTCCATGAAAGTCAACTCCCTCAGAATAAAATACAAATAATCTGTGATTAAAAATTTAAATCTTCTTCCACCAGCCCACTTATTTGTCAGGAAGAGAAGAGGATGTTTATGAGGACAGCACTATGTAGAGAGACAGCATAGGACGAAATCCACTCTTACAGAGCACCCGAATGCTGAGGGACTAGGGTGTGGGTCCTGTCCACAGACCTGGGGAAGCATTTTTAGAACCGTCCAAATGCCAAACCAGTTTGATCTAACTCTAAAATTATTTTTTTAACTTTCAATTTTTATTTTTTAAATTTATTTGTGTGGGGGGGGAGGCTTTACATGGTTGGCTACGAACTTGAACCCAGGCTGGCAGGTTTTGCAAACAAGTGCCTTTAACCACTGAGCAATCTGTCCAGTTTCTTATTTATTTATTTGTGTGTGTGTATACATGCACACACACACATGCACATGCACACCAGGGTCTCTTGCTGCTGCAAATGAACACCTCTCTTGTTTTATGTGGGTGTCTGGGGGATTGAACCCAGGCTGGCAAGCTTTGCAAGCAAGCACCTTTAACACTGAACCATCTCCTGATGCGTTGACCTATCTCAGGGGGAAAGTGTTCACTTGCTCTGGCCCATGGCATGTTTTCGTCAACCCAGAAGGTTCAGGTAGCCATAGTGCTGCTTCCCAGAATACCCCATGCTTGACCTTTCACCCAGGCATTGCCTGCACACGACGTGTGAGCTGGCCTGTCATACCTTCAAGCTTACAGTAAACAGGAGAGCCATGATTATGGGCTCTAAAATGGCTGAAATCAAGGGACTTGTTAAAGAGAGAACAATATGCCCCATAAGCCTCCCTATCCTATTGTGTTCTTGTCAGCCCAACTTGTTCCTGGGTGTCTTCCATCCGGGGTATTTTTTTCTCACTCCCCTGTGGAAACTAATCATGTCAGAGGCAAAGGGGTCACTTGCCAGCTCTGGGCCTCTATTGGCAGAAATGCAAATCGCTAGTGTTTCAAGAGACCAACCACTATTCTGCACATTAAACCACTTAACTCTAAGAAATGAAGTGTGAATGTGTGTGCCATGGTGGGTGCCCGTCTAGCTTTACCTGGGTGGCTGGGGAATTGAGCCCAAGTAGCAAGCATTGCAAGCAAGCACCGTTTACTGCTGAGTCATCTTCCCAGACCCTCCTCCCGTGTCTTTTTATACATTTATTTATTCATTTTCTTTATTTGAAATGAGAGGGGGGGAGGAGGGAGAGAATGGGAGAGCCTCCTGCCACTGCAAACAAACTGGGTGGTCCACTTTGTGCATCTGGCTGTATGTGGGTGCTGGGGAATTGAACCACGGCTGTTACGCAAATAACTGTTGAGCCATCTCTTCAGCCCCTCTCCCACATCTTAAAGTAATCCTTTGAGGGTCATACTTTTATTGTCACCATCCTTATTTTTCAGATTAGGAAATTAGATAATGATGGGTTAGATAATTTGCCTGGGGGGGGGGCACACAGTTTATACCAGGCAGAGGTAGGATTTGAATCTGAGTTCTTGTGACTCTAGCCAACCTCCGATTCAAAAATCCAAACTCCTGAGCCAACAAGATACTCAAAATGAGCCGGGGCGTGGTGGCGCATGCCTTTAAAACCAGCACTTGGGAGGCAGAGGTAGGAGGATCGCTGAGACAACATAGTGAATTCCAGGTCAGCCTGGACTAGACTATCTCGAAAAACCAAAAAAAAAAAAAAAAAAGATACTGAAAATGTTTTGGTTTTTGGATTTTTAGATGGAGAATGCTTAATTGGTAAAGCCCACCCAATTTCCCCAAATCTGAAACAACTTCTAATCCCAAGCATTTCAAATATGAAATACTTCACTTGCATTAAACTGGGCTATGTTCCCAGTTTCCCAAGCCTAAAAATCTGCTCCTCTTCATAATTCTGATAGCATAATTGAAAGGATTAAAGCAAAAATGCCTTTTGAAGTTCCTAGTGTAGCAGAAGGCAGCCATTCCTTTTGTTCTGAAGGTATAAATCACTGGTGATTGCTGATGCGTTTCCCTGGGAGGAGGGATATGTTAAAACTATAAGCTAAAAAATTATGGGTCTAGGAGAATTTGATCCCTCTGCAGAAAGCAGATCACACATACAAGTGACGCATTATCATAAATGGCATTGCAAAGAACTCTCCAGGTTACTGTGTTAAGTTTGCCCATTTTACAGCATTCATTTGACTTTGAGAGCTCCTGAGCTCATTGGGAGTGGACGCTGTGCATTTGGGTCCTTTCTGCCA
>PVHP010036219.1:0-18036 GCA_004024765.1 Zapus hudsonius | reverse complement strand
TGCTGCAAAACATTAATTATACAAAGTCCCACAATAGAACGAATACAATAGAATGAACACATCACAATGTCATTAATTGTCCAACGATACCAAGTCATTCTGCACAGGAACAATTCAAGAATCATAAGTCCAGTTTTAAATTGTCCATTTAATTGATCCCGGATGTTCAGAGCTTGGGCAGCTGCAGAAAAAAGAGTATTGAGAGTCTGTGCTGTAGAAACTGAAGTAACAAAAGCAACAGCAGCCGTAGTAGCCGTCACAGCTGAAACGGCTATCGCAGTAATGATGACAGAAGTTATTCCAAAATCTCTCTTTTTACGAACTGCAATTGATGTATGAGGAGAACTGACATCAATAGGAACTGAAATATAGTGAGGTATCCATAGTATGACTGCAGTATTGTACTTAATAGCATTCTAAACTTGTACCCTGGAGTAGGGAATATCTTAAAGAGTTAGTTCAAGTACAAAATGAGACAATTGTTGAAGTAATATCTTAGATGGAAACTCTGAGATCATCCACAACCAAGCAAAGCAGTGTCCAATCCTGTCAAATTTTTGAAAAGGAAAACCTGTGACAACCAATGTTGTTAGCTTAATGTGTTATTTCAACACATTTATCTAATAGGAGGATAGAAACCACAATGACTGAAATTAAACCATACAAGTCAAATGATGACCACCTGGCAGTATTAGCATAAACAAATAGAACCATCTCCTTAAAACTCACAATGCTCTTTGATGTGAGAACCCATCCTAGAAAATCAATACCAGTAAGCAACATAAAGAAACATAGCTAATCTGGGTGAGTACCCCAAGAGTTCCCCTTGTGCACTTCTTAATTCATAAACAATTTAGTCACTGACCCAACAGCTATAACTGGAGTGATCAGGTCCTGTGTTAGCAGTGGTCAGCCTATGACAGTCACTTCTTTTATAACTTGCCATGACTAGCCTTTCTACAAAATTCCCAAAATTAAGAAGGACACTTTCTAGGGGCATTCTCCCCCTTCTTTTTTATTTATAAGCAAGCAGAAAACATATAGTACTTATAGCAGATAATGTCTCTAACCATTGAGCAATAGATGAGAAAAGAAATATTATGTCCTTTTCTTTGACTCAGTTTACCTATACAACCATGGACTTTAGCAACGCTAGGAAGATATAATTCTCCTTGTATATTTATTTCCTTTTCATTCGTCATAAACCCGTTGGCTAGATGAGCTTATGAGAACGTATTGGAAAATATGTCCATTTCTGGGATTTGGCAATAGGAAGAGCTCTTGTCCCATAGTCAAAAAGCCAGTGGAGCACAAAAGTATATGCTCTTTCTTTTGTTAAGTCCATGAGCCCTAGTAATTGCTTTCATGGGAAAATTGACATCCAACTCATATTTGTCTTTACTGTTTTTTAAAATGTTACCTTGAAACTTTTGGATATATATGACAATTTTCCCATTGGTAGAATTTTCAAAACTGATCGAGGTTAACCTGGGAAGACAGAAATCTGTATCATAGTTAAAATTCAAGCATGATAGAATTAGGAAAATGTCTTAACCCAGAATGAGGAAATTTTATTAGTCAATTAAGCATTTTGTCATCCTCCTGTCTCCGTTCTGTCTCATATGTTACAAGGCTTTTATAGAGGAAAAAAGCCTTAAATCAAATCAATTGAATTTAGCCTGTAGGGCCTTTCCTTCAAACAAAAGGCTGTACTCCCTGGGGCTAACTCTCGGCCTTGCTTGCGTGACCATTGTTTTTTCAGCCCTAGAGTGCTTGCACCTGGAATTTTGGCAAGGCAGAAACCTGCGTTTTAGACTGACTGAAAATATCTTTTTTGTATATAGTTAGCAGACATTTTATAACCCAAACCAAAGATTTCCTTGTACCAAATCCATAGACAGAGAAAAAGCCTTATAAATTTCTCAGACCTCCAAGCTTAACCTCCTGACCTAAGCACAGCGCTCTGAGCATTGGGTCCTGTGACCTTGACAGTTGAATTTGCATCTAACCAGGCCCGACCCTGCTTAGCTTCCGAGATCGCACGGAGCGCAGTCCTGGGGTCTGGCCGCTCATGCAGTCCTTGGGACCGGACTGCTTCGGCATGCTTCTCCACGGGGCGGAAGTGCGAAGCCTAGGCCCGGGTGGCCGTGACAGTCGCCACCATGCACGCCCCAGCTCGCTCAGGCCTGGTGTGCCGCCGCGAACCCACTGCCTGCCCGCTGCTCCTTCTGCCTCCTCCAGAAACCAAGGAATATGCTGTTCTATAGTCTTTAGGAAAACATGAGCAGTTTTCCATAACAAACATTGACCTCCAGATTGCATCTCATGGAAAGGAGAGAAGCTAAGAATTCCCTGCCAAAGTTCCCGGCCATCTCGTACTATTCTCGGCCGGGTCGTCCACGGAGCTCTTTGCCTAACCTGCCCATTTGTCTGGCAGCCCCGGGGTGCATGGAGCGCGGTCCAGCCCCCATCTTCCCTTCTTCTATGCCATGCAGAAAAGAAGTCAACTTTTATATGCCACCACTCTTGAATTATTCTCATTAAAACCAAAATTGCTCCCACTTTTACTTGGAGTAGAGCAGAGCATGTCTGTTTCCCCCTTCCCCAGGCTGCAGTCCCGGGGGCTTCTCATATGGGCCCATCTTTCTCACTCTATTGCGAACCTCTGCCACTCTTAGTGACCCTTCTAGACGCTTCACTGCGAACCTCAGTCGCTCTCTTGGCATGCCTCACTTCCACTTGGCCACTTTCAGTGAACCTTCTCATAATCACTTCTAATGAACTTTTAATTCTCTATTTTCTTCAGTCTTAGTGCACTTTAATTTCATCGCTTCTACCTTGAACCTTAGCTGCCCTCTCGGCAAGCCTCAAACTGTCGCTTTTACCGCGGACCTTTTACCTCTCTTACCTAGGTTAATTTTATGGATCCTCTCATTTCCTTTTCATTTAAACTTCCGTTTCCCTTTTGTTTCCTGGGTTTAGGCACCACTTGTCACTGCCCACCTCCTGCGGAGGCAATGATAAAACACACACACACACACACACATAAACACACATACACCACTTATGGGTGGAAGAACGCGTGTTCTCTCTTTATTGCTCTCCCAGATCTCATTCCTCATACCTCATACATCTTGCAGATATGCTACAGAATATATATATATATATATATATATATATATATATATATATATATATATATATATATATATATATATAGAGAGAGAGAGAGAGAGAGAGAGAGAGAGAGAGCTCCTTGCCAATCAGGGAGCTATTTATTGGTCTATGATAAGAACCTGTGGGCATGATGTGCAAATAGCCAATCAGGACTACCTCCTGAAACTCATTAAGCCAAGCCCCTCTTGGCAGGCTGTCAGGTGCCATCCAAGACTAAGCCAGAGTGTGCCTCCAAAGGCCCCCAAAGGCTTTCGCCCCCGACACCTGTGTATTCATGCTGCTGGTGACCATTGTTCTCCAGCGGCTCCCAAGGGTGCTCCAGCACTGTGAGGGTAGACGGGAGGGAGCTGGTTTCCCTTTCTGTTCCAGCATACTGTTCAGATGGCCTGGGACCGCAGCCAGTGATATCTTCAGCAACAGGGCCTTACCTTTTAGTTCTGGCTGGTAATCAAGTGTTTTGACAATGGTCTACATTGTTTTGGGGACCTCATGGGTCAACATCTCACTGTAGGTGGGGGGACAATCCAACTCTGGACCTGGGAATTACCAGCCATAGTCTGGTTTTAAGCTTAAGTATTTTCCGCCTTCTGTCTGGACTGTCCTCTCCCCCCCTTTACTGGTGGATAGATCTTATAGAATGCTAATCAGAGTGAGGGTTTTTATGGAAATGATTCATGTTGTCTTAACTTTTGTGTAACTCTACCCCTATCCTTCCACACCCCTCCCACCCCCAACATTCTGAGTTACCTGAAAAGTTTAGAAGTATTATTTTCACCAAGGAAAAGTCAGGTACCTTTAAGGAGAGATGCACTATTAAAAGTACCCCAGGAAGCTTTGGGGGGGGGTGGTCCAACAGAGTTCAAGTTCTCATACACCATTTACTTCCTCCAATCATGTCAAGTTCGTATCCTGTGACCTGGCTAGAAACGTTGAATACCCCCACACTGCCTGTAGGTCTCCCCTAGGAGCAAACCACACTCTCTTGGACACTTCATGACTAGCACGGCCAGACACATGAAGCAGGTCCTATTCTGGTAGTCAGTGTTTATTACATGAAAAATCAATCATATTGCACTCATCATCTTCTTTTCAAGTAAACAAGACAGCGTTACAGAGCCATCACCTGACATTTAATGAAAACTGATACTTGAAGATTGTTTGTTGACTGTGTTTTCAAAAAAACGTGGTCTATTTATTGTGAACCAGCAAGCAAAACTTTGAAATAATTAATAGCATACTTATGCTAACAGGCAATATCTGAATTACTGAAGCCAAAACACACACACAAAATTATTCAATGTAGTGCCTGACCTGGGGCTCATCTTCCTGCTATTAAAACCAACACTGATGATCGCATTTCGGCAGAACATTCTTCCGCACGGTGAATTAATGTTTTTAATTTGAATTTTATTGGTCTTATACTTTAGTTATTAAGTGTTTTTAATGTATATGTTTGGTTTTGGTTTAATGATTTTTAGGAGGAGTTTATAGCTAGTTGGACTCAATACTGGAAGCCCGTGTGAGCCTTTTTTCTTTCTTAAAGGGATCTATGCATCACTCGAATTTAGGAGGCACTGCTAAAGATGTGAAAATCGCACCTGAGTCCAAGTCTGAGTTCGCATGCTTAAAATTGGTGTGACGGATGGACGGCTCAGTGGGTAAAGTGCTACGTAAGCCAGCGGATCTGCACTTGGATCCCCAGCACCCCGTAAAAGTGAGGCAGGGACAGCTAGTCCAGCCATACTGGTGAGCGAGACCCTGTCTCACAAAGTACGGCCAAGTGCTCCCATGGAAGATACCTGAGGTCAGTTTCTGATAGTCACATGTATGTGCTCACACATGTACCCACACACATAGGTGCATGTACATACACACTTAAAAACCTGCATAAACTTGAACATGTTGTAGAACTGATTCTTGCTACATTTTCCTGATCTGCTACAAATAGTATAATCACCATAAACACCATAATCAGACACAATGCCCACATCCTGGGAGTGGTGTGAGGAGTAGATGCTTGTCACTTAGGATCTTGACACTTAGTAGAGGTAAACCATCACCATCATCCCGGTTGCAACCTTGGGAAGATTTCACAGGGTCAATCATGCTCTTCCATCGCTGTCCTCCCTGAGTGCCTGCAGACCCTGAGCAGATGGTCGCGTGGAGCTCTCCCTGACACTTGAGTTCCCCATGAGGCTGTTGGATCCAGCATCTCAGAGCTAAGGCCCAGAGAATCAGGGGAGCAGAGAGGGGGCTGGGTGGTGAGAACAGCGATGAATCTACCTGCCCCTGAGAGAAAGGAGACAGAACAAGGAAGGATAATAAGAAAAGGGGTAGGTGGTTTCAGCTTGTAGCCCCCACACAATGTTCGCTGTGTGATAATAAAAAAAAACCAAGCTGGTTGGGCTCTCAACCCAAAATCCATCTGTGGTCTGCAGTGAGATCTGCTGATCTGGATACCTGACTCCAGTTATATTAACATGGAGTACACATAGCCTTCTCCTCAGCCACAAACCCCTCTGGACAGATAGTTCCTTCTTTTTCCTGGAACATCTCAAAGCCTTTCTGTGATCCCAAAGAGCATGAATTATTCACTGTATATAGCATCAAGCCTCAAAGAGAACTTTAAGAAGTCAAGCTGCCTAAACCCCCCAGTGCTGGGCTCCCGCCTTTGTCAGTAGCTGCTCAGCGTCTTCAGGTTCACAACCCACCATTCTGCCTCACTGTCTCTTTGTTGGTCATTTATGAGCCCCCCTTCACCTGCCTTCCTGCCAACAACTGGGATTTCTCCTGCCTTGCCTCGGGCATGCCCTGCTCATTCCATGGAAATGTCGGAGTGTTTTTTATAGTGTTTTCATGGCCACAAGTGAAAACGTAGAACACCTCATGTTTATAATAGTTCCAGCTTAGCAGGAAATTCTTGTGATGGAAGAACTTAACCAGGCACTTGTGTCTTCCTAGGTGCATTTGGGGGGAATGTGGTGTTGGGGATGCCTTATTTATGCTAAGCACCTCTCTTCCATTGGGCTCCATGCTCAGCTTTAGCATTTATTAAGGTTCAGGGAGAGGCGTGCCCACCACTCCAACAGCACTGAGCACTGCAGTTAACTGTATGAATTTAGGCCCAGACAGACATCAGATTTTCATTCGGATCCCGTGTTAGCCTCTTCGCTATGTCACGAAGTCAAATGTGCTTCTCTAAACTCTTTCCCTCATGCATGAGATGCAGGACCAAAGAGAGGCCGGAAGATACAGACATCATGATGGAAGTAGGCCATTTCGTATGTTCTCCGCAGATATAGAAAAATGCTGAAAAAACCTGGGGAAGAGAAGAGATCACTGGGCATAGGCAAGATGATCTTTTATTTTTCCTGAACAATAATTTTATTTTTCTCATTTTATTATGAGGTATTTGACACATAATAAACAATCGATATAATATATGTGAGCTGTGAATCATGGAAACACCACCAGGAGCTCCTTCTTGACCCCGAGCTTTCTGCAGAGCAGTCTGAGGTCTGTTCTCCACACACACAAGGCTGGGTTAATGTTCACCTGCTGCTTCTTGCCTGGATGGGGTCTCAAATACAAGGCTCTCCTGCTGACCCTCCTCCCCAGGCTTACATTCTAACCTCAGAGGAAGGGAAATCTGTTTTCTTTATTGCTGTTTATTTGTAAACTTGTAAAGATTCTTTAAAAATGTTCTAAGCCTGTAGGTTTTTGTACTAAATACATCGCAGCATTCTTACTGTTAAATGATGGAAATCTAATTGTGGAATTTTTTTTAGGAAATTCCTTACTGTCATCCCCCAAGCAAAGAGAGCAGGATAAATGGGGGGTCCGTGTGCTCTATGTCCATGACTGTGAGGGACCAGATCAGATTTCGGGGTGCTGTTTAGAAGTGTTCTCAGTTGTCACTGCCGTGAGCCTCTGAGGCGCCAACAAGCCACTGCTCAGTGCACCCGTTTAGGGCTCCCCATGGAGTATGGTTTGGCTTGTGGAGTTAGTAAATGCGTATTGATCTGAGAGCTTGCTGTGATACACTGTTACGGCTGCCATACTGAAAGGAGCCCATCAGAGACGGCGGTTTCTCTCCTCATTCAGGAGCTGTGGCGTTTATTATATTGTGTCTCATCTGTGTATGGTTCAACCCCTACTTCATGTATCCAAACAGAATGAAGCCAGGCATGGAGTACGCAGTGAGCGGCAGGAGATCGCCTTACGGCTTGTCGATGGCTGTTCTGAAGTTGCTGGTTCTCTATGCACTACTGGAAAATTCCATGTAGACATGGATTTCAGCAAAGTCGTAGACAAGCGTTTCCACGGGTGAACTTGGAGGTTGTTGTGGACAGCTTCACACTTACGGGATGAATATCCAAACCAGACACAGATTATGAGAGGAAGAGATTTAGTTTAAGACCACAGATCCAGGTTGGGGGGCTTTCCATCAATGACATGAGTGCTGCTTCTATACATCCAAGAAGAGAGAAACAACCAAACAGCCAGCAAAAAGCAAAAGCAGAAAGCACAAACTGGCGGAAAGCAGCAGGGACCCCAGTGACACCTTAGGGCTCGAATCCAGGATCCACCCTCTGACACCTCCTCTAGCCAGGCAGCTGGAGGTTCAATTTACGAGTTTCCTGCGTCCATGGGGAACGGATATTCAAACTACTACAGACATCATACTGTTTCTGTGTAGGGCTTATCTTGCTGAGATGGTACGAGTAAGACCACTAACCCAAGTCCAGGATGCTTGATTTGTTCAGCTGTAGCCACAAAAGCAGCCAGGCGACCAGATACGGAGTCAGAGTCCCCTTAACCTATGCCCTCCGATGAGGAGTACTGAACACTCTAGGAAGAGAGGAAAATTCAGAATCAGCAGAAGACGCATGCGAAGAAAAGCAAAGAAAGAAGTAGAAATGAGCTTACCCAAGCTATCAACTGTGCCCTAGATCACTGAGTGGATTTTATTTGCTGAGCTCCTCAAAAGGACAGTTCCGGGTTTTTGATCTAACATGGCTTATTTTTTTATTTTTTTTTATTAAGAAGAGTGGAACTTAATCTTTATTTACAGGAAGGACACTGCAAGATATGAAATTCCACACAGAAATAAGAAACTCAGAGGACAAGCTTCATACAGTATGTACAGTTTAGAACTGTTCAAGTATAATTTTGTTGTAAAAAGTGCTACAATAACAAACCACATTTAAAAAGAGTTCATAGTAGAGAAACAGTAAGACACATGTATACTGAACACAGTACATAACAAACAACTTTACGCCTCGACTGTACACCTAGAAGTTAAAGGTCCCAGATGTTTCATCCTGAACCTGGAAGGTGTAGCCTTCAGAGGTAGTTTCTGGCACAACATTTTGATCTTCCTCTTCCTCTACTGAGAAGTACTTCTCAATCAAGCTTAATGAGGCCTTGTATACAGACTCGTTGAACAGATAGTGTACCTCGTTCACTGTGGCATAATAGAACCGCTGATGAATCTCTTAACTGCAAAAGATACCAAAATTATTTTGGTTATTCTGGATGCTATTTCAAATATCTTTCAGGCTGCTGAGAAACTAGGTGAAACAGAGAAACTTAGTATAATGATTGAAGAATGTGGTGGCTTGGACAAGATTGAAGCTCTCCAGAACCATGAAAACGAGCCTGTAAACATGGCTTATTTTTAAAGGTTACAATTGCGCGTGAAGGAGGCTTCTCTTAGGCAGTTTCAGTTAGGAACTGAGGCCCAGAGGGAACGACTTCACCCTGGCACGAATGAACTCTTGGCAGGACTGGAACTCCTATCTGATGGGGACTCATCTACAACGGCTCCAGTGGCCCCTGCTGCCCACTGGCTGGCATGCTACTTAGACAGATGGCCTCCACTACCCAGTGGGCTGTCCCTGGCACCTTCTGATTCAAATATACAAACTAATAGTGTTTTCCCTTACGTACCTACATACCTGAATCTGACAAAAGAATCCATTTTCAATTAACTGTAAAGGCCTGTCAATGCTATATACTAGTCTCTCTCTCTGTCTCTCTGTCTCTGTCTCTGTCTCTCTCCTCCCTCCCTCTCCTTGCTCTGGTTACAGGGATACTGGACAGTCTGGCTTTCCCCCACACAGTCAGGCTGGCTGGGGGGAGAGCAGAGTACTATTCTTGATCTGAGTTTTTCTGCTTGCCTCTGTTTTATGCTTTGGGGTTACTTCTCACCTGAGTTATGTTCATGATTTTCCTCTGGTCTCTGAAACTACCACATGTATTTCCCTTACACTCCACATCTACCACGTAGGTTTTTTCTCTAACTTTGGACTGCTACCTGTGTAGTTTCTCTGAACTCGGGTTCATGGGAATAACTTTCTTTATTACACATTTCTTATCTACATTTCTTGGTCTCTGCTTTGATGTTTCCCTCTGCTGTTCTTCCTTAAGACACCACTATCTGCCCCCTTAACATTCTTCCATGGGGAAGCTCAGGGCAGATGCCGTGAGTGTTTCTTCTAAATTTCCTTGCTCAAGCTCCTAGGTTCTATCTCCCATGTAATGTGGCTGCACTCCATTTTGTCCCTTAAAACCTCAATTTCTCTTCAATGAATCTCCCAGACTGTGCTGTGTTTTCTCCTTCCCACGTGGGTGTGACTCTGCTCCAGCCTTCTTCCTGGATCCCAATTTCTCTTAAATAAACCCACAGCTGCTGATTCCTCCCTAAATAATAAAATACCAAATATGGACCAAGTATTTCAAATGACTGCAGAAATGAATGAAGGGGTTAGAAACATGAGGAAAATATGGATTTGAAAGAGAACATTAAAATTGTCCAGACAAAGGGATATATCGTTTACTTTTTGTGAGATGGTTGTGTAGTCCCGGCTTGCCTGAAATGTGTCATTCAACTACCTCAGCCTCCGAGTAGTTCGGGTTAGAGCATGTGATACCTGAGCTGTCAAAAGAATATCAAAATGTATTTACCATTTCTTGTGTGGCACTGGGGATCTATTCCTGAGCTAGACTCACAGTTATCCTAGGAAATCTTTCCAGTTTCCTTGTGTCGCCTTTAATTCCACATCTAAGTGCATGACATTATTTTCCTCAGTGTTGGAGCTCTTATCTTTTGCCTAACTCAGTGGTTCTTGTGGTGCAGGAGTTTGGACTTCAGGAGTCCCCCAAACTTATGATCCCCAATCTTGGGTCCTGTCCTATTTTTTTAAAAAAGAATTTATAAAAAATGGAGTCAAGAAGGATAAATTATGAATCTTTAAGTTTATTATTTAAAAAGTAGGAAGCACACACTCAGGTAGAACAATCTCCCAAGAGGATACAAAATTCTAAACATACGCTCACCAAACATGGGTGCTCCAAATCTCATTAACGCTACTAGAACCAAGGTCACAGATAACACCAAGCACAATTGTCGTGGGAGACTTCCACACCCCACCCTCACCAATTGGCAGGCCATCCTGGCAAAAAATAAACAGATAAGCTTCTGGATGAAATGACATCATAGAAAAAAAGGGACCTGACAGACATCTCCAGAACATTCCATCCTAGGGCTGCAGAACATACACTCTTTTCAGCAGCCCATGGAACATCCTCTAAAATAGACCATTTATTAGGACACAAAGCCTACTCGTCCTTTTCTTCAGGGCCTCAGTATGCAAATATTCACTTAGGACCAACTCTGCCCGGGAATTGGGCAAGGGGTGAGACACTTCCATGAGCCCTCCTGTTTCTAGGGCATGATGTGGGAATACGGCTTTCTAAGTAGAGTTGACCTTTAAACACTTACCTCAGAACACCAAATCTGGGACAGTTAAGAGAGGCGCTCTGGTCATGTGGTGATCAGATGAACCACTCAAAATAGGCACATACAAGTCAGCACCATGGACTGCGTCTACAGGTTCCTGGAAGCCCTGATAATTCTACGCATTGGCGTCCTGGTGGACTATCAGGAAAGCCAGCTGCCGAGCTTCTCTACACAGGGACCATGTTGTCATTCTTTTTTAAAACACCAAGGATATGATGATAGAGTCCGAATGTTTGGCCAAAAGCTAATGATACAAAAATTTTCTTTTGAACAGAGAGAAACTATTTTCTGCTGCCAGATAAAGTGCCTTTGAGTACTGGTATCTAAAACTCCTCACCACACACTTGCTATTCCACTGAGCTCTTAGAATAAGATGATTATATATCAATTATGATTGTTCAATGAACTTGCCAATACTTTATTCCATTCCCATGGGTCCTGGGGCAATGTCTTGGCTCTGGCTGCCTCACACTGAGTGAGGTGGAGCTGGGGGCTTTTGGAATGGAAGATGGGCACAGGTCCAGGTCCAGCCAGGGACCTGAAGGGGATGGTTCTAGAAGTGTCTTCCTGGTGGTGACACCACAGTAGGTTTCAATCCCCTGTAGTTTGTGAAGTGAAACCTAAGGAGAGGCTTATCTCCACCCAAAAGGCTTGGGGAAAGGCAGAAGGTGGGGAGCAAGGGTGGTTGAAAATGCCACTCCACCCTCCAAGTCAGAGACCCACAAGTCAGTGATGTTCATCAGCCTGGGCTACGCAGCCAAAGCCTTCCTCAAGAGCTAGCAGAAACAAACACGCACACAAACCGAACTGGCTTATGTAATTTCAGTCAATGCCTGAGTCCTAGGCAGACAGCTTCTTAATTCCCGACAACTTTCAAACTCTTTTCTCGAAGTTCTTTCTGCAGACCAGGTATGTGATTCCATCCTCATCAGAGCCCACTCAAAGCTCCACGGATCTTGGTAGCCATTTGAGGCCCCACAGAGGGCAGGATCAGCCTGAGAGTTTCCTCCATTTATGGGACACAGAAGCGCTAGTTCCTTCCTCCCTTCTTCAGATCTAGTTTCTCCTAAATTCCTCAGGAAGAGCTCCACATGTGGACTGAAGCCAGCTTCCAGGGCTGTGACTGACCATTACTGTTGAGTTGCAGTTTCCAGCAGAAAGTAGCCTTCTCAGAGTTGGCTCCACTGGTTCATTTCATAAAGGGCTGAACAGTGGCAGGCTGTCAAACCTGATGCAAATGATATTTTATAAAGAGTGGTTTAAATTGGCTGAAGCCGTTTTTAGACCCATCAGTTTAAAAAAAAGAAACTATGTAGGGCATCTTCCTGACTTGAAGCTCCGCAGCTCCAGAGAAATGAAAATTTCCATAACATTCTTCGGGAGAGGTTTGCACGTGGGTACAATCTCGAGAAAACGCAGACGAGGATATGTTAATGTGAGATCACGTAAATTCGACCTGGGCTGCCCTCAGCTAATAGGAAGGGATTCGTGAGCTAAATGGGGAGCAAGCCAAGCCCTGTTGGCAAGAATCAACCTGCGTGCCCTGGAGAAATCAGCTGCGTTCTTGCATCTCGCCAGGCAATGCCAAGAGTTGTAGGCATTCTGCCCCAAGACACAAGAGGCCTCATTCAGCAACTCGGGATTACAACTGCTCTCATTTCACAAAGTTCCCAAGAGGCAAATGATATTTTGACCTCATGATAAGGGGATTTAGGAGCAGCAGACAGGAACCAGGAAAGGTGAGCTCTCTTAGCAGTGTGATCCATAATTCCCTTGAATTAGACAATCCAGAACCTCAAAATTCCATTCAAGCACCTTGGAGATGTTAGCACCTGGGCTGACCTGCACCTTTGCCTCTTCTGTGACCAGCTTTGTCCTGACTCAGGCCATGTCCAGTGTGTGTTGCTGTGGAGAGTTCTGGGGTAATACTGAGCCTGCCAGCCCAGGGCATGTGGTACCCAACGGAGTAGGTCTCTATGGTTACACCATGTCTCCCATCTCTAGGGTCGTTTAGATGAGATGCAAAGTACTGAACATACCTAACATACCTGCTATAAAACAACTGAGTCTTAAATATCCACCCAAGGCTCACCTATTAAAGGTTTGTCTCCAGCATGGTTGGTGCTATTGGGAAGTGGTGGAGACCATCAGAGGTGGGCGGAGCTTGAAGTTATCCGGTCACTGAATGGAGCATCACTCATTCTTTTTCCTCTCTTTTTTCACTACCAGGCCAGGAGATGAGCAGCGTTACTTCTCAGTATGTTCTTGTCATG
The DNA here is from genome assembly GCA_004024765.1 of Zapus hudsonius. Lineage (NCBI taxonomy): Eukaryota > Metazoa > Chordata > Mammalia > Rodentia > Dipodidae > Zapus > Zapus hudsonius. The sequence goes on along the minus strand of PVHP010036219.1, from coordinate 4,782 downwards.
ATGGTCTGCTTGTCAGAACTCCAAAAGCAATTGATTATGAACACAGATTTCTGAAACTCAGCAAGACGAAACTTTTCTCTTTATACGTTGATTTATCTCACATAATTATTACAGTGAAGGAAACACGATAGAAGTTTGTGAGAAAATAATTAATGCATGCATGCCTACAAAATCTCCTCAAGAATCAGGTTGAATTGTTTCATTATCTCTTTGCTTCCTCCTTGGATTCCTGCTAAGAATCAGAGGCTTGGGAATTGGGCGATGGCATCAGGGAAGGCCACAGGGAGAGAGCGAGAGTTTACAGATGACTTCAGGGAGTTCTGAGAGCAGGCATGTTTTATGAGGGAGGGGATTTTTAACTTAAAAATTAAAAAACATTAAAAATTTCTTGTTTCAAGTCATTTTCTCTATGTTGGGTATTTCAGATAAAATGCATTTAGTTATGAGGAACGTGGACATTAAACTGCATTGCCAGCCAATGTTGAATGTTCATTGTAAGCATTGTGTTTGATTTAATTGGGTGTCTGTTCTCTACCTACTAAGAAGGCAGCGCACAAAGTGCTGCTTGAGCCTTGGAGAAATCTATTTCAGACAATAAAAGACATGGTGAGTGTTTACTAGGGCGGTGGCCCTAAATGCACCAAGAGTTTGGATAGGAGCTGAATCACCGAGCATTCCACAGTTCAGCTCACCTCGTCCATTTCTGCAGTGTCCAAATGCTGGCCTCAGCCTTCCTGGCCCTTCTTCACACTCTCTCCCAAGGTTTGCACTTGCTTCATTGGGGTCATTCTCTCTCGTTCCTGTGGATCTCAGTTCTGACTTCCTGCCTCTGCTCAGGCTGTTAGCACTTGGGAACACCCCCTCCTCTTTCCCTGTGGCCTTGAGTCCTTTCTACCCATGCTGAAGGAGACAGCATGGGTCTCTTGACTCTGTGGAGCTTTTTCAAATGCTGGATCTTTCTTTTTTCCTTGTACTCCATTTATTTTCTAGGTTAGTGATTAAAATCGCAAGATCACGTGAAGCCACGTCCTTTGGATTAGTCAGATGAAGCAAGTGGGTGTCAATAACACCTTGTTCACGTTAGGTCACTAACATGGACTTTTAAAGCATGTTTGTGAACTGAAAATCACTACAGAAGTAACAGTGATTCTCCTCGTAGCGCATTTATTACACCACCGAGCCACGGCCACTAGACTGGGATCTTTCTGAGTCAGCTTGAATCTTCATGTCTCTCATGGGCTCATGTGTTCAGTGCTTCCTGGTCTTCAGCTGATGGCACTATTTTGGGAGATTCTAGGGAGGTCTGGCTGGAAGGAGAGGGTCACTGGGAGGATAATTTGGAAGGTTCCACCTGATCCCTGGTACCGTTCTCTCTCTCTCTGATCCCCGTCTTCTAGGGAGTGAAACATTCTGCCATAAGCCACCGCCACCATGACCAAGGAACCAAGGACTGGAAGCACTGAACATGAGGAAACTTAATCCTCTGGTAGGTTGTTTGCTCTGGAATCTGGATGCTGACATACTTGTCATCACAGCTGAGGAAGGAGCTGGAGATTTGGATAGAAGCGAGCCACAGCCCTACTCTGAACCATGCACATTTGTTAATGCACCCTGGGCCATAATTTGCCATTCTTACTTTTCTGAGAAAGGACACTGAAACCAGGAAAGGTTCAAACATCTACACAAAGCCGCACAGAAGTTCCTTAAATCAGAACTCAAATACAAGCGCTGGGGCCTCCTTTCTCTCCCTCCCTCCCAGCCTCCCTGTGTCTTTTGTTTCCGTCAACATTCATCCGGTTCCTCGTCAATCAGTGTTATGAGTCATCGATCACTAAGTCGTCCACAGGAGGTCTTCTTAAACCTTTCACTTGTCAATGAACGATTTCCAAGGATGATCCATTTCCCAAACTATTTTCTAATTGTTTCTGATCATTAAAAAAAGTATCATCGGGTTAAAAAGAATTTCATATGCTATGGCTCTCTAGAGAAAGATGTGAGACTCTGGCTAGTGCTTTGAACTATTTAGTTGAAAGTGCCTCTTGAGACTTAAAGGGTAATTGATCTTAGTTTTTGAAATGAGTGAATTCTGAAAGAAGGTTGACTGACAAGTGAAAAATGAAGTAAGGAGCTCTGGTAGCCCAAACTCTACCTACACCACCTCGATGCTGTGGATGTTTGTGACTTCTGGTCCATTCTGCACAGTGCATCGGTAGCCGTGACCCGGGTTTGCCCAGCTCAGGTGTTTCGGTATCTCCCAGTTCCTTCTCTCTCTCAGATCACTGCCTTACCCATCCTAGCCACTGTTTCTCTGGGCCTGCCAGGTAAGCTTCACAGGATGAGATGCCCCATGTATCCTTCCAATATACTAAGGCTTTTTTTTTTTGAAAAATCTACTTGTTAACATGGCTACTAGAGGCATGTGCCTATAATTCTTAGAGTGACCATAATTTGGGATTCTTGGTGTGAAAGGGTTGTTTTGGGATGAATACCTGTGGATATTAAATTGAGAAAAAGAAGAATACCTGTGGATATTAACTTGAGAAAAAGAAGAATACCTGTGGATATTAAATTGAGTAAAAGAAGAAAGATATATATATATATATATATATATATATATATATATATATATGAGTATTTTTAACTCCTTTTTCCATATGTCTGTGGATGGGTATCTGTGTGCATGGCATGCGCATGAGCATGTGTGGATCACAATTTATGTAGAGGTCAGAGAACAAACTCAGAGTGTCAGTCCTTGACTCTCCACTTGTTGAGGGAGGGCCCTTCTTGTTGTTTGCTGCTGAGTGTGACAGACTGGCTGGCCAGGGAGCTTTGGGATTCTCCCGACTGCCGCCCATGGCTATAAAGCACTGTTGGGATTGCAGGTTCATGTCCCACTTTATCCAACTTTCATTGTGTTCTGGGGTCCTGAAACCCACTGCCAGGCTCACACTGAGCCATCTTCCTCAGCTCTATTTTTCAGTTCTTTAATACTGACCATAGAATTCATGGACTATTAGTGTATCGAAAGTGTTCTCTGATTTGTAATGAAGGGATAATAGCTGATGACTGGAGAGATAAGAGTTTGAAAGAGGGGGGTTTCATCATGAGACCAAAGTCATTTTCGGTCCTGATGTGACCTTTTCGTCCCCTTGAAGACTTCCCCTGCTGTGGCCTCATTTGCTGCATAAGTAACGCTCTCAGTGTTACAGTCGGCCACACATTCTCCTGGCTGCTGCCTTAGTGGCTGTGCTCATTCTTTCTCTGGCAACTCTGGGGGAGTTAACTTCACATGGTAATTTATACATTGAGAAATGACCCCTGGCATTCAGTATACATAACAGGTAGACTTCATTCAATTTTACCTGTCAGCACCCATCGTTTTCACCTAATGGTGTGAGAGTCTATTTGCCAGACAATTGCAGCCTGGACTGTGGTTTGAATAATGTCACTGCAGATGGGTTTATTCAGCCTCTGGGGATGGCATCTCCTGATGGCTCTCCTAATACCCTAGTGTTTATTCTCTCTTCACTGCCAAAGTGCTTTCCCATTTGTCTGAACTATTAACCTTCCCAACTATCTGTCTTTTTAAAAGAGCAACCATTGTCTGTCTGAGTCCCCTGAGGACAGAAAGGTAAAAAAGCAAATTTTCTGTTTCTAGAGTGTCCAAATGGTGGGAGAATTGTTGACCAGACCACATCCCTATCTGAAGTGGTGTTTAGCTAATTAAAGAAATAATGATGGCCCGGTGTGATGGTTAGGTTTTGTTGTCAACTTGATCTTTTAAATTATCTTGGGTGGGTCTTTGATGTTTATATCACAGGAAGGCAGTCCTCTCAGCAAGGGGCAGGATGTATGGAAGTTCAGGGAAGCTGGAAATTAACATCCCTTCTTGGGAGGGCTGGGCAGGAAGGAAATTCCAGAGACTCAGGAAGCCAACAAGTCTGGGAAAGGGTTGCAACATCCCCCCCCCTCCCAAGGCTATATAAAAGGGAAATAAATCTTTGTCTCCCCCTACCTCCCTGCCTGCCTGGCTGCTGGTGCTTGGTGTGCACATCTTCATCAGCATTGGAATGAAACTTCCTCAGCCTGGACTGAAGACCAGCAGCTCCCAGGAAGCCTTTAGGCCCTCAGTGTTGCATTGGGACTGCTGAGGCTTCCAGCCACAAGGACTGAGCGGCAATGGGTTCCTTGACTCTCAGGCTTGCAGACTGCTATTGTGGGACTTCCCTGAGCTAACACAATAAATCCCCCTTTCGTTTACTACAGTTCATTGTGTTGGTTCTGTTCCTGTAGAGAACCCCGACTAACACACCATCCGTTGACATGCGCTACAAATCGCAAGTCCATGTTAATGAATAAGATACGGGATGTATTGCTGAGGGATTACACTGTGGTACGAGTACAGTGTTTTGTGAGATAAATGACATGAGTGTTTTAAAATTTTCCGAGGCAAAGGTCATGTGTTACATTGCATAAATGTAAAGTTTTAAAGGTTGAAATTCTAAATTTATTTACCTTTATGTTACCTTTCCACCTGAACTTGCTTTTCCTTTTGTCTTCTTTAAATAATGTATGCAAACCAAATATTGAAAGACCCCAGCCCAGCTTAGCAGCAGGAATGCCATTTTGCAAGGTTTGACTTAGTAAGCAATATTAAAAGTCCAGGAGACAGACTTGAAGACAGGGGTAAGGGGCCCGGCAGGATATTTGTGGTCAGCCATCTGGCAACAGAACAGGGAACTTGGGCTCTGGAAAAATATTTTTACCCTAGACAGAGACAAG
>PVHP010036218.1:0-18042 GCA_004024765.1 Zapus hudsonius | reverse complement strand
GCCCCTCACTGGGGATTCTAGGCAGGGGCTCTACCACTGAGCCACATCCCAGCCCCTCACTGGGGGATTCTAGGCAGGAGCTCTACCACTGAGCCACACCCCAGCCCCTCACTGGGGGATTCTAGGCAAGAGCTCTACCACTGAGCCACGCCCCAGCCCCTCACTGGGGGATTCTGGGCAAGTGCTCCACCAGTTAGCTGCATCCCCAGCCGTCTTTTTATGTTTTATTTTGAGACAGAATCTCCCTAGGTTGCCCAAGCTAGCATTGTACTTACTGTGTAGCCCAGGCTGGTTTTAAATCAAGGGTCCTCCTGCCTCAACCTCCTAAGTAGGTGGGATGACAGGCATAAACCCCCAGTCCCAGACTTACTTGACATTCTAAAGTGAACATTTCCTAAGAATTTCCTAAGATTATATTACTGGAAACCACAGTTTTTTCCATTGGTCTTCTATTGTTGGATACATTTTTTATAACATCACGCAATACGTTTGCAATCAATCAGTAAGCCATTTCCCTCTTTTGTGCTCCATGTGAAATGATTCTTGCAAGGTAATGGTTTTGCTCGGGCAGGAATGCAGCTAAGTCATGATGGCTTCTACTAAGGACCACAGAGCTCTCCACGTAGGACAGAAGTAAAATGTTATGTGGCACCAACACACATACATGCACATTATATATGAAACCATTACACAACCACCTTCCAAAGCATTCCTTGCAGAATTAGAGTGGCAAAATAAAATTGATTTTCTGGGACCCTACCTCTATATTACATACATAGCATGAAGTCACAGCCCATCAATTATCTATAGACGTGACGTGCCTTCATTAAGCATGACTGCACCACCTCTAGATAGTATTAGCCTGGTTGGGTTCAAAACAGGAGGAGATATCTTGCAGGGTGTGAATGGGAGCCACAACACTGTGCAATTACTAGAGGTCACCCTTGGGTCTCTCCATAATGCTGTGTCCCCACACTGGGCAGAAGGCCCAGGACTCAGGATGTTTGAAGTTAACTCCTGAACTGGAACAGTTGAGGTAAACAGCTTTGTGAAATTCCCTATGGAAACACATCCTTTGCTTCATAAAGATTCTAGGTAGTAGGTGTGCAGAACACAAGACAGTGACATTGAAATGAAGCTATGACATTCCACATGACGAATCCTAGAGTCGAAAATAAATAACTCTTGCAACTGTCTGGCTTTAAACCCTAGCTGTCAACACAGGAACGTATAATCACGTTGACATGTTTCCATTTCCTTGAAGACTCGAGGTTTTAAATTTGGACTTAAAACTCAACGTTGTGTTTCCTGTATGGTGAATATCCAATTATAGTTATATTTTCAAAGCATTAACTTGAGAAGTGGATTAAGCGGTTCAAAGAATTTCTTAAGGATGTGCAAGTCATATGAAAAGTTGATTTCATTTCAACTGTCTCTTTAAAAAAGTCTTTATCTGGGACTGGGGAGATGGCTCAGGGGATTCTTGGGCCAGAGACTGCCAAGTTCCTTCCTTCAAAAACCATGTAAAAAGCTATACATGTCCATACGTATCTCTATACCCAGGCCTGGGGGAAGGGGACAGAAAATTATTGGGACTGGTTGACAGACAAAGTGGTTCATGCATCTAGGTTTTTTTGTTGTTTATTTGTTTGTTTGTTTTGCAGTGGCTGGAGGTCCTGGTGGACCCATTCTCTCTGTCTATATCTCTTCTGTCTCTGTCTCTGTCTCTCCCTCTCTACTTGCAAATAAAGAAATCAATCAATAATTTTTTTTAAAAAAAGAAGAAAGAGTTTCTCTGACCTGAGTTAGGACTTATATGAGTTACTTCTCTCCTTGCTGTGGCATCTTGGTGGGTCCGGAAGCAAAGATGAGATGATTCCTACCCTCAGGTGGCTTTCTTCTTTTACCCTTTACATTCATGCCATCCACATCCAGGGTGGGTCTTCCCTCCTCAGATAAACCTCTTTAGAGATACCTTCACAGGGTGGTAGGATTGGAAGATGATATATATGAATCTGTAAAAGGAGGAGTCTAGTGGAAGGTCCTTAGGTTGTTGGGACCATGCTCTCAAAGGGAATGTGAGACTTTATCTTCTCTTCTTGGGTCAAGAGGTGAGCAGCCTGCCATTATCTGCTGGCCTCACCAGCATCAAGCATCTGCCTTTGAACCTCTATAGCTATTAACTGAATGAATCTTTTCTACTTATAAGTAGAAGTTAGTTGCTTCAGGTATTCCATCGCAGTGTGCTCAAGATGATTAATGCCGAGCCCTGGAGAAACTGAAGGGTGTATCCAGGAGAGCTCAGAGAGTGAAGTATTCATTAAAGCTACCTCACGGTGCTGGTTATGAATTCCTGGCTTCACCTGAAACATTCTGACACAGGAGTATGACCCTAAACAGCACACCACTGACTCTGGAACACTACACACGCAGAAGAGATCCAAACAGTGTTCCTTAAATGAGAAACTGAACACACCATGGACCAAAGCACAGAGAAAGGTGCTTAGGATTTTTAACCCAAACCCACGGTTGAGGTTCCCTTCTTGTTATGGGGACAAAACACTTAGCCAAAAAGAGATGATGGGAGGAAAGGGTTTATTTTGGCTTACAATCTCGAGGGGAAGTTTCATCATGGAAGGAAAAAGATGGTAGAGCAGAGGCTGGACATCACTTCCTGCCAGAGCTGCTGGCAGAAAGCAGCAAGAGCAAGCTGAGCTCTGGCAAGGGGAAGCTGTGCTCTACTATCCCAAAGCCTGAGCCCAACAACACACCTCCTCCAGCAAGGCTCTGCCTCCCAAATTACCACCAGCTGGGGACCAAGCATTCAAGACACATGAGGCTACTGCTTGCTTAAACAAATCATTAGCATTCCCCGTGGCAGGCATTTAGAGAAGACTCGGAGCTTTCTTACACCACATTCAAAATGTCGAGATTGTAGAGATGGGGAGATTGCTCAGTAGGTAAAGAACTTGCCACATGTGTGCAATTGAGCCTGGATCCCCAGAACCCACACAAAGCCAAACTCAATAGCAGGTGCCTACATGTCTACAGAAAGAGAGAAGGAAGAGACAGCAACCCCAGAAGCTTGCAGGCCAGCTAGCCTGGTGTGCTCAGAAGTAAACAGCAAGAAACCCTGTTTTGAACAAGGTGGAAGGCAAATCACAACACCCAAGGATATCCTCTGACCTCCAAATGCACACTGCTGAATATGCCTGTCAATACACACAAAAGTACCACCTCTCTCTCCCCCCTCTTGAACATACTAGATAAAACACACATACTAGATAAAAATGAAAGTTTCAGCACTTGCCTGCAAAGCCAAACTACCCAGATTCAATTCCCCATCCATTGCCCACATAAAGCTGGATGTACAAAGTGGCACATGCATCTGGAGTTTGTTTGCAGCAGCTAGAGGCCCTGGTGTGCTCTCTCTCTCTCTCTCTCTCTCTCTCTCTCTCTCTCTCTCTCTCTCTCTCTCTCTCTCTCCTCTGCTTGCAAATAAATAAATAAACTTAAAAAAGAAAAGCCTCTGGAAAAAATTAAGGAGATAAATATGAAGATAATGTAAATTTGTAATTGAAAAAAAACAATACTACAAACTCTATCGATGGGTTCACTACAAAATTAACACAAACAATGAGCTAGTGACCCTAAAGATGAGTTAAAATAAATTAAGTCTTTCTCCTCTTCTTCTGTGATTAATTTTCATATTATTAGAGTCACAAGGGGAGATAAAAGAGGCTACAGAGGAAAAAAAAACAACAAATAAGGGTTGAAAAGCTCCCAAATTTATTAATGGAAATAAATTAATAAGATGAATACACTCTATGAACCCAAAATGAGATTCACATAAAGAAATATATGTTCTGGTTGGGTGTAATGGGATGAACATGTCTTCAGTACAAGCACTGGGGAAGATGAGGCAGCAGATTCAAGAGTTAAAGGCCAGCCTGGGCTACAATGAGATCCTGTCTAAACAAAAAAAAAAGGAGAGATGGAGGGACAAGGAGGGAGGAAGACCTTCTCAGACATATCAAGACCAAATAGCTGAAAAATAAATACAAAGAAAAAGAGTCTAGCCAGCACACAGAGAAAGGATGCAACAGGGAAGCAACAATGTAATGACTGCAGAGTCGTCCTCATCAAACATAAAGGACAGAATGAAACAGAAGATTTTTTTAAATGTCAAGAGAAAAGAACTGTCAACCCAGAATGCTGCATCGATGACAAGAGCCTTCCAAAAACAAGGTGAAATAAAGACATTTTCCAATGAAGAAAAGCATCGGAATTCATTGTCAGCAGACTTGTTCTAAAGGAAATTCTTCACGGAGAAAAAAATAAAACGATACCAGAAGGGAATTTAGAATATTAGGAAAAATCAAAACAGAGGGAAATAGATTATTAGTAGCTCATTTTTTTCTTTAAAAGTATTTGATGGGGGCTGGAGAGATGGCTCAGTGCTTGTCATGCAAGCATGAGGACCTGAGTTCAGATCCCCAGAATCCACATAAATTCTGTGTGTTGCAACCTATGCCCAGAATCTCAGTGCAGGGGAGACAGAGACAAGAAGATCCTAGGGACTTTCTGGGTAGTTAGTGTAGACTAATTGGTGAGTTCCAGGTTCAGTAAGAGACCCTGGATCCAAAACTAAGGAGGAGAGTGACTGGAAGACACCCGATGTCAAGCTCTGGTCTCCACATGCACACACAGGTGCCCACACACATACAAACAGGCCCACACAAACACAAAAACTTGATGCAACATTATTTGATGATTTTTTCCAATATATTGGGGGATTCTAGGCAGGTGCTCTACCACTGAGCCACATCCCAGCCCCTCACTGGGGGAATCTAGGCAGGTGCTTTACCATTGAGCTACATCTCCAGCCCTCTGGGTCCTCTTTCAACATGATATTGGGACCACTGCTAGACAGAAATATAGCTGGTTCTGATTTGTGCCCAGACATAGGTCAGACCATTAAATGTTAATGATCTTTATCACCTTTGCATTTAAAATCTAAAGAAAACATGACTCATATCAAATCAAGAATAGACAAGTGGGCTGGAGAGTTAAGGTGCCTGTTTTCAAAGTCTAACAACCTGGGTTCACTTCCCCAGTATATATGTAAAGCCAGATGCACAAAGAGGCCCATGCATCTAGAATTTGTTTGCAGTGACTGGAGGCCCTTACATGCCCATTCTCTGTCTGTCTCACTTCTCTATAACTCTCTCTGCTTGCAAATAGATAAAAATAAAAATATTTTTTTTAAAAAAGAACAGGCAAGTTACACAAATCCTGGTCACTAATCTCAATTCTTTTTAAAAATATTTTTTATTTATTTGAGAGAGAGAGAAGGAATGGGCACATCAGGATCTTCTGCCACTACATGTGAAAACCAGACACATGCACCACTCTGTGCATCTGGCTTTATGTGGAAATGGAGGAATTAAACCTAGGCCAGAAGGTGAGCTATCTCTCCAGCCCAGCAATCTCAATTCTTAATGTTATTTCTGCTGCCCATTCCTACTGCAATCCAGTCTGTCAACTTCTGGATGAGTTACCAATCCAAGAATTTACTCTCAAACAATCTCTCAACAACAATGGCTGCTGTCCGCTGCCCACTAATATAATCTAGACCACTTCAAAAAACACCCAAATTCTTCCTTGTGAGAATCTGTCATATATCACATAGTGACTGTATGGCATCTCTGAAGAAAACTATCAAATCTTCATACAACTTCTATGCAGTGAGCATCCTTCCTCCCACATGAATGTGGTCTGGGCACCTGCTGGGATCCAGTTGTGTATTATGGGGAATCTCAAAGTCAAAAGGCCAGAATAGAACCCACCCTTGACCGGTGGGCTACACAGCAAGCCCAGTGGAGGTAATTAGTTCCTTTACCATCACATTATCTGTGATAGTGAAGTCTGGGGTGGTGAGTGTCCTCAGAGCTCCACATCCACACCAAGCCTGAGGTCAATCATTCCCACCTGTGCTAGAATGCCATCCTCTCCTTCGGGCTCTTCTCTCTCCCTCCTCCAGCTGGACATCCGCACACTGAGGCAGACCTTGGAAGTGTTTCTGCTAGATCTCATCTCGGATTCGATTCAACCTGTCACGACTTTTTTGTATCCTCATCTCATCATGCAATGGTTTTAACAAATCACTACTCATAGTTTTGAACAAAATTAATTTGGGGACAAAGCCCTGAGGCATGTGACTGGGGAGCCTTCCCTTGGGCACAACCAACCATAGCCATAACTGACTGGATCTGTCTTTGTAGACGCTGCCTGATTTTTAACAAGGGTTCAAATCTTTCACAGAAACAATGCTGAAGTGATGACAGAATCTTACAGGGTTTACCTTCTATAACATTCAATGAAGGAGTCAGAAAGTCAGTCAGGGAAAACTTCTGATGGCTCCCTGATCTGACACATCGGTTTATTTCCTGGGAGCCTGGTGACCCCTAAGGAAGTTGGGGGTCATGATGGATATTGCAGACCCAGTGAGGCGACAGGAGTGGGAGATCTCAAGACCAGAGGAGCTCACATTGAAGTCAGTTCAGGTGTTAATTTCATACAATGACTTTCATCAATTTATCATCTACCTGTATATCTATCAACTACCATCTATCAGCCATGTCTGTCTGTCTGTCTGTCTATTCTATCTATCCACCCATCAGTCATTTATTTATTAACCTTTCTATCTAGCACCTGTCATATATCTACCTATCTCTACCTATCAGCTGTCTATCTGATTTTCTATTTATCATCTATCATCGTTGGATCATCTACTGTCTGTCATATATCCACCTGTGCACATCACACATCACCTATATATCATCATATATCTACATATAGATATATACTGGTATATCTTTCTGTCATCGATCCTATGCCTGTATATCCATCTCCCACCAATCAATAATCTATCCATCTACTATATATCATCTATCTACCTATCTATCCAACTGGCTACCTATCTACCATCTATCTATTGCCTATCTGTAAACATATCACCTGTCTGTCTATCTATCTACATATCATCTAGCTACCTATCCATCTATCGATATATTATATCAATGATCTATTTGTCTATCATCTATCAGACAAGACTGAGGGCTTCAGGGTAGCATGACCTGTCTCTCATTAATCTATCATCATTACCATCATATATCTATCTACTTTTCCCAGTCACATTGACACCAATAACATGACTTTATACCTTCTGAGTACTAATTATGATATCAGATACTATTTTAAGAAATTGGAGAACATGATTGACTTAGTCCTCATGGCAAACCTCAAAAGTCCATACTATTTTTATCTCCTACTTTACAGCATAAGAAGATGGAGTGCAAGACAGCTAAGAGCCCTTGAACAGAGAATGACTAACACGCTTGCACTCCAGATAAGACTGGTCTGAACCGAATAAGACACTCCATCCATGTTTTGATGGCATGAAGGTGAATTCCAAAAACAGAGGCAGAAATTCAACCCGATCCAAGATGAGTCCCACATACTTCTTTAAGGCTCTCCGAAGACCCTAGATTACACAGAACCATATTTTGGAGAGAAAACACATAAAAGTATGTTTTGTGCTCTTCTAAAAAAGTAAATATAGGAAAATTGGTCAATAAAGTGTGATGTTTTGCTAGAGAGAAGTCCACACAAGCTGTCTGCTGATGTAATTCTTAGCTTGTTTGTATTTCTGTTTTAAGATGGTCTTGTGTAGCCCAGGCTGGCCTTGAACTCACTTTGTACTTTAGGATAGCCTTGGACTCTCCCCAGTCCTGGGATTACAGGCATGTGCCTCCACGCATGGTTGCAGACATGCTGAATGGCACGCCTCTGCCCTGTCCTTAGGGTGACATTTTATATATGTTGGCCTTGACCCTCAGACCACCCTCTATTTGCCTCCCCCATCTGCATCATGTGGAACACCCCAACCAGAGGTCAAGGTCAAGGTCAATAAAATCATCCCCTGATTCTATCCCATCTCATAAACATTGTGGGATGCTTTAATTTTTTCAAAAGCTAATCCCTCCATCTGTAGTCACTTTTCTGAGCATAGAATATTAGTCATGGCTTTCGTGTCTGCTCCTCTACCAGACAATGAGTTGAACTAGACAGATTCAGCAATCTCATTATCACCAACCAATTTGTGTCCTCATGTTCATACATAAATAGCTTCCCGAGTTAAACCTCGGATTGTCAGTCGCTACTGAAAAGGACAATGGCGGGGAGGACAGCAATCTTCCTTCATTTTCTAAAGCACACATCTCCACCCGCAAAAGATCTAAAAATATAAATGACATTCATTTATTCACAAATCATAGACATATGCTATTGACTTGTCAAATAGTAGCAAAGCTCGTGTTTATTAATTTTTTATTAGAAGTAGATTAGGGTGAATTTGAATATTTTCTACCCATATTCCCATGAATGTTACCCACATAAACAACACTTTGTATCCTGGCAATGATGAAGCTGAAGAAATTCTAGATTTCATCATGGATTAATGGTCTGAGTCAAGTCATTCTTTCTGGGCCTTACTCCCCCAAATTCATATATTGGATTCATAAGACTCATTTCATAGGGCTGGGGCATGGCTCAGTACTAGTGCACTTGCCTAGAATCCCCCAGTGAAGGGTTGGGAGCATGACTCTAGGGTATTACACTTGCTTAGAATCCCCAGTAAAGGGACTGGAGGTGTTTCCCAGTGGTAGAGCTCCTGCCTAGAATCCCCCAGTGAGGGCCTGGGATGTGGCTCAGTGGTAGAGCTCCTGTCTGGAATCTCCCTGTGAGTGGCTGGGGGTGTGACTCAGCAGTGGAGTACTCATTTAAAATCTCTGTCTGAAGGGTTGGGGTCAAGATAGCTCAGCAGTTTCTAGAATCCCCTGGTGGGGGGCTGGAGTATGGCTCAGCAATATAGCACCTTCGGTTATGTGTAAAGCCCCCACTTTCATCCTTGCTACTGAAAGTAAACCAAATAACAAAAAAAAAAAAAATGAAAACAATCACTTGGCTACCTTACACAATATGTTAAAAAGAAAGTCCTCAAAAGAGGAAGCCTTAAGCTTATTTCTTATCATGATGTCTTACTGATGGATGAGTGTGGAAAAACCAGAGGAACAGGCACCATGGAGAGAATTCTCAGAAGTGGACTTGACCCCTAGGTTGTAGTAACTCAGAGCCATTTTCGAGTATAATAATATATCAGCTGTCCATCAAGGAGCAGATTCCCTGGTGGGTGGGGGTGGCTTTAATATGACACTCTGCATTTAGCAGTTTCCTGAGACAGGGATAATGAATTTGCATATGCACTTTGTGAAAAAGGCAACAACAGCAACATTAATTATCTCCCAGTTCTGGAGGTCAAACATCTGAAATCAGTTCCAATGGGTCTAAACAAAAGAGAATTGTTCTTAATGCACATTCTAGGAACCCACTTCTTTTTTTTAAAGTCTTAAATATATATTTATTGTCCATAATGAGTTACATTATTCAGTGGGCCAACAATGAGTTGTTATCCCCAATTCCCCAATGCCCCCCTCCCCATCCCCAATCAGCTGGATATCCTCCTCCGTGGGCCGTCTGGATCAGTCCTTGTGGCAGGGGACCCTGGATAGCCTAGTACTCAGCCCAGTCTTCCTAGCCCTAGTGTGTTGTTGCTGAAGGGTGCCATGCCTCTGGATAGTCTCCCCCACCACGGCTCTCACAATCTTTCCGCCCCCTCTTCCACATAGGTCCCTGAGTCGTGGTGGGTGAGTATTAAGGCTGCTTTAAGGTTGTGAGTTTTGGGGTCTTTGTGTCGAAGATCGTTGGTTTCTGTCTCACTGGCTTATCCTGTGTAGATTGAATGTCTGTGGATGTGGGTCCCTCGTTCCTCCCGTCATTCTCTGCGGGGGAACCCACTTCTTTATTGAGCACGTGGATATGTGTAGTGTGCATGCATGTTCATACGTCTATGCACACATGTGTGTAGAGACCTGTCTTCATCTTTACTTTTGAGACAGGGTCTCACTGATCCTAGAATTCACCAATTCAGCTAGACCTGTTTGCCAGCAAGCCTGAGGGATCCATCTACCTGCCTCCCCCTCCTGGTGCTGGGACTACAGGTGTGCACCACCATGCCTGGCATTTTACACGAATACTGGGGCTCAAACTCAGGCCCTCATGCTTGTCTGGCAAGTGCTTTGCCCACTGAGCAATCTCTCCACCCTCTAAATTAATTTCTTGCTCCTTTCAGCTTTTGTGTCATGTGGTTTATGGCTATAGTAATCCATTCTCTGTCTCCATGTTCACACAAGCTGCTCCTCTGCATGTATCCAATCTCCTTCTGCCTCCTTAGAGATGTGTGATGGTTAATTTTGATTTTGAATGAGAACCTCATTGGGTTGAGAAGTACCTGGGTGGTGAGTAAAGCACTCCTCTCTCTCTCTTTCTCTCTCTCTCTTTCTTCTTCTTCTTCTTCTTCTTCTTCTTCTTCTTCTTCTTCTTCTTCTTCTTCTTCTTCTTCTTCTTCTTCTTCTTCTTCCCTCTCTGCTCTCAGCTTCCTTGCTGCCATAATGTGAGCTTTTGTACTCCACCATGGCCCCCCAACCTTGGTGAACTGAGATCTCTGCAACCACATTAAATCTTGGCTCTTTTAAAATTATTCTCTCAGGCATTTTGGTCACTGTGATAGAGAGGTAACTACAGAAGGCAAACATTATCACATCTAGTGGCTACCCTAATATCCAGGATAATCGGCACAAATCAAGTTAATCATATTTGCCAAGACATTTTTTGACTAATGGAACCTTTAAAAGTTGCAAGGTTTAGGAACCAGTACCCCGGGAAGCCATCTCTCAGCTCCCCATAACACTTCTGTTTCCCTGTTTCCTCGGATGCTCTGAGACCACAGTTTATGTATGTGCAGAAGCACTGAGTACCCATAAAGCAAGGCGTATTAGTTACTTCTCTCATTACTGCGACCAAATACCTGATAAGAAGCAACGTATGAGAGGAGGGATTTGAGTCCAGTCCATCCTAGTAGAGAAGGCATGCCAGAGTTCATGGTGGCAGGAGCCTATGCCTGAGACTCCTCCCTTCTCCATGGACCAAGAAGCAGAGAATGGACAGGATGCAGGTTGGGCTATAAAGCCTCAAGGCTTGGTCCCAGTTATGTCTTTCCTCCAGGGAGGCTCCCTCCGCCCCATAAAGTTTCACAATTGCCCAAAACAGAACCACTAGCTAGGAACCAAGTCGTCAAAAACAAGAACCTATAGGAGCCATTTCACATTTAAACTACATGGAGCATGGTGGCGCACACCTTGAATTCCAGCACTTGGGAGGCAGAGGCAGGAGGATCACCATGAGTTTGAGGCCAGCCTAGGGCTATAAAGAGTGAGTTCCAGGTCAGCCTGAGCTACAGTGAGAACCTGCCTAAAAATAAATAAATAAATAAAAAGTTAAACTACAACATAAGGTATTATATACAGGAACTAGTATACAGAAGCAGTGAACAGCCAGAGGAAGAGCCCAACTATGGTCTCTTAGGTATGAATGTGGGTGGACATGTGGGTACAGGTGCATGTGCACACATGTGTACATACATGTAGAGACCAGAGGACAACCTGGGGTGTCACCCTCCAGAACACGATCACCTTTTTATGAGGCAGGGTCTCTTGCTGGTCTGGAACTCACCCATTAGTCTGGGCTGGTTAGCCAGTGAGTGTCTGGGCTCCTCTGTCTCTGCCTCCCCAGGGCTGGAATTACAAACATGGTCTACCATGCCTAGCTTTGTGTATGTAGCTTCTAGGGATTGAATTCTCACCCTCATGCTTGCATGTCACACACCTCACCAACTGAGCTATCTTTCTTAACCAACTGTGGCCTTCCTAAGGATATATGGATGCTCTGATTGGAAATGTCCCTTCCAACTACCACAGTGTTTGCCTCCAAACTCTAGGATGATATGGGGACCTGATGATCATCAGGCATCTCCTCTCTACCAACTTTTTAACTGTGTTAAGGGGAAACCCTGTCATTGTGAAGAAAACAGTGTCTTGGTCAAGACCCAGTTGGTCAGCCAACTACCTGGACACCTACAACAGGCAAGGGAAAATGAAGGTGAAAATATCCAAGGAACATTGGAATTATGACATGCTTATCTTTTTATCTCCCAGAAGTTGGGAGAAAACATATACTAGGTCATGATATTTTATGCCGGTGCCTCAGGAGCCCATAACAGAAAATATAAAGTTATGTTCTGGGCCAGAAAATTTGTCCAACTACTTCATGCCCATGAGGCTCTATCTGGCACAGTGTTATGTTATTTTTATATGGTTGCCTCAGAGACACAATTAGACTGTCCTCCCTCATGGCTCTCCTGAACAGTAAATATAGCCTACCTATTCTCCATTCTTATTTGTGATTCACAAATCTTCTCTGGACCCTTTAGAATCCATTCTTCTCTCCCACTTCCTTCCTTTCCAAGGAAAGAATATTATCCTTTGAATAGAAAATGTTCTTGGACCCTAGCTGTAGGTGTCATTTGGGAAGGTTCTGGAAGGAGATGGAATCTAAGGGGGGAGGGATAAGTAACTAAGAGTGGGTCCTTGGGAGTGTATTATCTATAGTACCTTCCTGTCGAGCTCTCTTCTTTTTTGTCTGCCATGATGTGACTAGTTTCTGATCCACTATCCCAAGATGTTTTGTCTCCCAACAGCTCCAGAAAACATGGAGCCACATGAACATGGACTGAAGGCTCAGACACTGTGAGCCAAAATAAATCTTTCCTCCTTTAAGTTGTTTCTGCCAGGTATTTGCTCACAGTGATCAGAAAAGCAGCAGACACAGAAGATGAGAGGTCCCTGAGCATGTCACGAGTCTGAGGCAATGCTTACCTTTCCATATCTAAAACTTCTCCTTCAATACCAAAAGGACCACAAGGTGTCAACTTCCAAATCTGACATATAATTGTCATCAATGGCTCTACAGTTAAAATATTATAAATTGTATTCTGGATCTTGTCCCTTTTTTCTATTTCAGTCTGAAAGGACCCAACTTTGCTGCATGTTTTAATATGTCTTCCTTCCTCTATCCATGGCAACTTGAATGTCAAGTATCCCCATAACATCCTGTGATTGAATACTTGATCCCCAGCAGGTAGCGCTCTTTGCAGAAGTGGAGCCTTGCTGGAGTAATTGGGTCACTGTGGGGAGGGGACAGGCTTTGAGATTTTAGTCCAGCCCCACTTGCTGTGTTCTCTCTCTCTCTCTCTCTCTCTCTCTCTCTCTCTCTCTCTCTCTCTCTCTGTCTCTCTCTCTCTTTCTCTCTTCTCTGTCTCTCTCTCCTCTCTGTCTCTCTCTTTCTCTCTTTTTCTTTCCCCCTTACCTTCTGTAACTATAAGCTTAATTAAATCCTTTACCTCCCATAAGCTGTTTCTAGGTGGGCATTTTATCCCTGGAATGATAAAGTCACTGATACAATACCCATGGTTCCATTTGTTTAGGTCTTATTGGAGTTATGGTTGTGAAATAAAAACAGAAGACAATCTAATGTTGAAGCCTGATGTCCCTCATCCATTAAGTCAAAACAGAACCAGATGGAGGAGACGGAAGAGTCAGGGGCACTATAAATCCATCTTCCCCATCTACACAGCCGTTAAACACTGGCAGAATCTGTCTGCTGTAACTATTTTTGAACTCCAGGCTAGTGAAGGTTTGTGACTTCCAGAGAAATGGTTGGATGAGACCTTGCGGTTACTTTGGTCAATGTCAGATTTAGTACACTAACAACTACCCATCCACAGCTCCCAAACCTTATAGCAGGGAGCCACCTGTTCACCTGTTCCTGAGAAGCTTGTATGCAGCCTGTGTGGGAATCAGGTTAGACACAAAAGGTACCCCAACTATAGGAGTTCTGGGCTTTGATCATTGATCATGGCCTTTAATCACAGAAGTTAAAACAAAGAGGCAAGGTCAACTGTTGTTAAAGCTTGGCCCACTGGAGTAAGTCCACTCTCTCACTAGTTGAATTGACTTCCAGAAGATTTAAGAACAAGCACTATTTCTTCTCTTTAATATCTTTTGAGAGACAGGGTCTTTCATTGGCATGGAGTTCACCAACCTGGTTAGACTGGCTGGCCAGTGATTCCCAGGAACTTTCTTGTCTCTACCTGCACAGTTCTGGGATTACAGATGTGTGCCACCATGCCTGGCTTTCATCTGGGTGCTGGAGACGGAACTCAGGTCCTCATGTTGTCAAGGCAAGTGCTGTACCCACTAAGCTATCTCCCCAGCCACACTTTCATGTTTTTGAAGTCAAACACATAACATTCAAAAACAAGGGAACCTATAGGAGAAATAGGAGAGTGATCACTGCCATCTAGGTAAAGGTAAGAACTCAGAAAATACACCAAAGGATCTTGAGTTTATAATTCTGAAGGACCACTGGCAGATGGATTCTGTAAAAGAAAAAAATAACAATCCTTGGGCTGAAGAGATATCTCACCCATTAAGGCACTTACCTGCAAAACCTAACAATCCAAGTTCAATTCCCCAGTACCCACATAAGCCAGATGCACAAAGTGACACATGCATCCAGAGTTTGTTTATAGGGGATAGAGGCCCTGGTGTGCTCTTCCCCCCTCCTCTTCTTGCAAAAATAAATAAATAATTTTTTTAAAAAATTCATGTGGAGCAAAGATATGATTTTTATAGGTATCATATTGCCAGGTTCACATGTCTAGTTTTCTAACAAAAATTATAGGACATATGAAGAAATATGAAAGTACGGACCTAATGATGTGCATTTTAAAACCCGCTCAAAGAACTAACAGAAGACAAAGTCAAGAAAACAATATGTGAAGAAAGTAAAAATCCATTCCTTAGAGGTGTCCAAAGGTAGATTTGAGGAAAGGGGGAAAAAATCAGCGATTTTCAAGATAAGACAAATAAAATTATTAAACTTTCCAAAAAGAAAGAAAAAATATTTAAAGAAAAATAAAGAGAACATAGGCATAGTAGAACATCAAGAAGTCTACAAACACACTGTAGAAAAAGAAATGAGAGAAAATCTTTCAAGAAATAATGAATGAAAAGTGCACAAATTTGGTGATGGCCATTAATATAAACATCCAACAAGCTCAGTGGATTCTGAGTCCAAAAGCTTTCACACCAGAGCATGTCAAACTGTCAAAGACAAAGAGAAGAGTAGCCTGAAAAACATCAAAGGAGAAATGACTCAGAGAGAGTAATGAAGGGGGAGAAAGAGAGAAAGGACTCATTGCATATAAGAAATAGTCAGATTATCAGCAGATTTCTCAGAAGTCTTAAAGAAATTGTGCAGGCCAAAGAGGTACAAGAAAATATCTGTCAAGTAAGAATCTAATATCCAGCAAAACTATCCTTCAACAGTGGGGGAGGCCTGAAACATTCTCAAATCAACAAGAGCTGAGCTGAGTTCATTCGAACTTGACTTTCTTTGTTTCAAATGCCAAAGGGAAAGCTTCATGTTGAACTATTGCTGCATGGTAATTTGAAAACATAATAAATATGTGGTCAATTATGAATGCCAGTGTCTTGTAACACTGGTTTGTAACTCCACACTTTCTCTGTATAGTCTAAAAGACTGATGCATTTTTATTAACATTTTATACATGTATAGAATGGATTTTGAGCATAACTCCCTGTTACCTTCCCTTGACTTTCCTCGATGTCCTTTCTACTAAACTTCTTCCCAACTAATCCCTCTTCCTCTTGATGTCTCTCTCTCTTTTTTTTCTTGTGTGGATGTGACCCTCTGAGTTTAATTAGGTTACCTGTATGGTTGTGGGTGGGAGATTATTTCCCAGACAGATGAGCTCCAAATGGCTACAGAACTACTCAAGATATCTTCCATAGATATCTTCATAGATTAGTGCCACTCTCCTCTTTTGTTCTGTGGTAGACAAAACTTAACAAAGAAACCAGGCCCAGATGATAGTCTAAAATACAAGTTTCTATTGTACAAGATTTATCAGGGAGACAGCGTGGCCCCTAGTCTCCTCCCTGTCTACACAGCCGCACCTGCTTGGATCAGGTCAGTGCACCCGTGGGCACAGACACCCCTGAGCACACAGCTTTCTGTTCTGCATTTGTGCTTCCTTATCACTGACTGACTGCTAAGGGATTTTCTGTTTGTGCCCCCAAATCATGTAACCTTAGAAACTTGTAACCCACCAATAGTGTAAAGAATGATGTCAGACTTCCTGTTGTGTTTGTCTATAAAACCCCTGAGCTATCAGAGCTCAGCACTCAGGCTTTGGAAGTTACTCCCCTGAGTCCATGTAGACATGAATACACGTTCTGATTTTCTGCTTTATCTCTGGTGCCATTTCTGTGTGACTCAGTTTCCTGTCACAGTTTGAGAAGCATCTCTTTGCAGATGGTGGTGACTACTTTGAAGACTCAAATTTTGTCAAAGTGCTGAGAATAAATGACACTGGAGTGCTTAGTGCTAAATGAAACATTCGGATCACCCCCTCCAAGGCTCAGGGAACACTGCAGAAGAGAGAATGGAAAGAATGGAAGAGCCACAGGATGGAGAGGAGTATTATGGAAGGCTGTCATCCATGCATGACATGGCCGTTCCATTCATGACTAATTCATTTATTAAAGTGCATGAATCTAGCCATTCTTCAGGAGGCATTAAATATGAAGGCAACTACCCTATCGGCCTTTCAGCCAAGAGCAGGGAAAGAATGTAGTGTACATTGAGAGAAGAAAAATAAACATATTTGGATTCATAAGCAAAAATGTTTCCAGAGAGAAGTTGCAGTGCTTTGTCCCAGTCACAAGGGCAGGACCCCATCAATGACTCTCTGAGGCCAGTTTGCCTTTGTCAAAACATATTTGTAAGGTCAGGCATTTTACAGAAACCCAGAGTGCGACTCAGTACCCTGACAACCCGTTCGTCAAGTTCACAGACACTCACTTACTCCATCAATTAATGAAGAGTTACAGGATGTCTACCATGTGCAGGGTGCTGTCTTGGGAACCAGAGGAGAGAAGGGTAATTGCAGTACAACATACCTGGAAAAAGCTTCTACTTGGTCTCATGAGATAAGCTCTATAAATAAGCAGATGCAAAAGAGCTATCAGTTAAATGCTATGCAAATGAAAGGGGGAATGACTTCCAGCCACAGCAGAAAGAATCAGAGAAGGCTTTGGGAGAGAGGAAACCTCTGAGGATGGAAACCAGCAGAGATGGGGGGAAAGTTACCTTGAGTAACGGCAAGAGTATAGATAGATGAATGATAGAAATTAATGAGAGATGATATTAATGATGATACACAGATGATAAATGATCACTAGATAGACAATAGACTTGATAGATGATAGGTAGATAGATGACAGGAAGATGAGAGAGAGACAGAATAGGCAACAGAGGTGAAGAAAATTCAAAAGCTGCTTCCCTGAGGCTCTTTGACCAACCTGTAGGCAGCTCTACCTAAGAGTCTCCTTTTCCCAGCAACTGTTTACTGCCTTTATAACCTTGGGGAAGATTCCCCTGGTGAATCTCATAATTTTCTGAGCTTGGTAAATTTCATGACTTTCCTGAGCCTTGTAAGTTTCATTAGCTCCCTCAATCTTTTTTCTTTCTTTCTTTCTTTCTTTCTTTCTTTCTTTCTTTCTTTCTTTCTTTCTTTCTTTCTCTTTCTTTCTTTCTTTCTTTCTTTTTTGACTTACTTCCTCAGTCTTACCAAGCTACCTCCTCCCTCCAGGGAGGAATGTTTCCATTTGGAGGAAACAAATGGCTACACAATAATTGTGTTCGCATTTGACCATGTTACTGGGACCAGAGGGCAGGGAAGCAAAGCCACAATTTTGCAGACTTATCCAACAAAACATTTTCCTTGATTTCTCAGTACCTGATAATTGTCACTTACAAACTATTGGAAAACTTCAGGCTTCTGCGCCCTAAAATATCTCATAGCTGTCAAGGGCTGGTGGAAGAGTGCAAGGCTTCTAGACAATTTCCAAAATGAAGTTGGGTTGGGCCCCAAGGTCT
>PVHP010036216.1:0-18047 GCA_004024765.1 Zapus hudsonius | reverse complement strand
ATACTGATCTCACTCTCTGATGGAGATTCTGTTTGTATCTTTCAGAATGCAGTAAGAGAGCTGTGGCTCATCCAACCCTACCAATGAACCGCAGGCCAATAGCTGACATCCTGGCAAGAGATGAGCCACACCAGACCTACCGTGGTGGATCCATATGGAACCCCGCAGGGAATGGTGGGATAAACAAGAGACCCATAACCACAGCTAATCAGTCAACACAGGATAAGCCAGACACCAACGATTTTCAACACAACCTAAAGCAGAAGTACAGAGACCCCCCCCCAAGACCTCAACAATAAAGCAGCCTTATTACTCACTATGACTCAGGGAACTGAGTGGAAGAGGGGACAGAAATATTGTAAGAGCCATGGTGGAGAACTCCCAGAGACATTGCCCCCCTCAGTAACATCACACTAAGGCGGCTGGAACCAGTCTTACTACTAGGCTATCCATAATCCCCTACCCCATGGACTGATCCAGACTGCCCACGGAGGAGGATACCCAGCTGATTGGGGACAGAGAAGAGGAAAATCGGGGAATTGGGGACATCAACACATTATTCGCTCATTAAGTGTATCTAATTATGGATAATAAAGAAAAAATAAAATAAAATAAAGAAAAATATTTTAAAAAGAAAAATAAAATACATAAAAATAATAAAATATGTAAAAAATAAAACTAAATGAAAAAAAATTTTAATGTTTTTAAATCTGAATTTTGGATAATGCTTCTGTGGATGTGGAAGTACAAAAATGTGCACAGCGGTGTTATTCACAATAGCCCAGTGTGGAAACAAGTGATTTCCATGGAACAGTGCAGTCATACAATGGGGTATTATTTAGCCATAAAAGAGGAATTAAGCATTGTCAACCACCAGGACGTGATGAACCTTGGGAACACTAAATGAAAGAACCAGAGCTGGAGAGATTGCTCAGTGGTTAAAGACACTTGCTTGCAATGCCTGATAGCCCAGATCCAATTCCCCAATACCTACATTAAAAAAAAAATACAAATGTAGGCTGGAGAGATGGCTCAGTGAGGTACTTTCTTGCAAAGCCTGACACCTAGGGTTCAATTCCCCAGTACCCATGTAAAGCCAAATGCATAAAGTGGCACATACATTTGTTTGTTTTCAGTGGGAGGAAGCCCTGGAGTACCCATACTCATTCTCTCATTCTCTCTCTTCTCAATCTCTCTCTCTCATAAACAAATAAATAAATAGTATTAAAGAATAAAAATAACTGGACTAGATGCCATTCACTTTACATTCTGGTAGACTCTGCCCATGTCCTGAGTTCAAAAGTAATGGACTTTTGGGGGGGGATTTAAAGACATAGCATCCAGATTCAAGCATGGTTACTGCTCACTGCTCTTAGTTCTAAATTAGAAAAAGCAGATAGATATGAAAAGGATTGGTTTGGTGACAAAAGGGATGTGAACAATTTCAGATGCAGTACAGAGAAAGCAGCTGTCATTGTTAAAGAGATTAGCATCATTATAGAGAAACTTCCAGCTCTGCCTTGAGACAGTTAAAAAAGATGGCCTGAGGGCAAGACTTCATTCATCAAAAGCTTCAGCTAGTGCAAATGCAAATTCACATGAAAGGAGACAACCTGAATTGAGAAAGGCCAAAGGGTCTCTCTGCTGGAAAACAAGTGCCTAGGGAAGCAGCTCCAGGGTTTACTTGTCTAGACTCAGGGAGAACAGACTACATTTCATGCTGGAAGCAGAATATCACAACAGTATCCTTGGTACTGATTTTGCAGGTCTGCAAAATGCAAGGGTTATAAGGTCATGGAGGCTTGCACTAAGGGTCCAGAAAGCCATAAGGTCAGGTAATGTGTGGCAGGGTTGGATTTCCTGTAAGAAGGCCTCACACAAAGCTGTGAAAGTAAAACCCAAGTTGTGGAGATTCAAGAGTATTGGGGATGCCAGAACATTAGAATTTCTACCAAGGAAAGCTGCAGGCACAGAGTGGAGTCTGTTTTGGAGAGGCTACCTGTACTACAGACTACAGAACTGGAGGAGCAGAAATGGTTTCTCAGGAAAGTGAGGAGGGACAGAGCTTTGGGAACAGAATGAGAAGTCCTCAATGGAGGCAGAAAAAAATAGAGATCAAGGGTGTGAGAGCCGTGGAATGTCCCTGAGTGGAAAATGGGAGTCAGGGCTGGGTTGAAGCCCAAATAGACCTAAGTCTCCAAGAGGCAAAGAAATGCTGTTCATGTTCCCAAGGAGGTTCCTAGGGAAATGGGTTCCCAGAAAAGCTGAAAGTATGATTAAATGGACATCCTCATAGGAAGATGATGCAAGGCCAGCTGAGAGCAGTGTCACCTCAGCAAGTAACCCAGCGTCTCCAGGGCCAACCAGGCCAGCTCCTCAAAACCTGATCACTTAGTGTGAACTCAACCTGTAGCTACTTGTCTCACTGCTATGACAAAATAAATGACAGAAAACATAAGGAAGGGTTATATTGGAGTCATAGTTTGAGGGGATATAGGTCATCGTGACAGGAAGACATGGAGGCGTGAGTAGCTTACAGCTGCAGCACTATTGAGGAGGCTAGTTGCATTTAGTTCTCACATTATTCAAAAGTTTCTTTTGAGGGCTGGAGAGATGGCTCAGCGGTTAAGGCACTTGGCTCCAGTGCCTAAGGCCCCCGATTCAATTCCCCAGTACCCACATAAGCCAGACCCACAAGGTGGTGGCCCTGGTTTGTTTTCTCTCTCTCTCTCTCTCTCTCTCTCTCTCTCTCTCTCTCTCTCTCTCTCTGCTTGAAAATAAATAAATAAAATATTTTTTATTTTTTTTATTTTTTATTTTTAAATAAAATATTTTTTAAAAGTCTCTTTTGGGCTGGAGAGATGGCTCAGCGGTTAAGGCACTTGCCTCCAGTGCCTAAGGCCCTGGGTTCAATTCCCCAGGACCCACATAAGCCAGACCCACAAGCTGGTGGCCCTGGTGTGCGCTCCTTCTCTCTCTCTCTCTCTCTCTCTCTCTCTCTCTCTCTGCTTGAAAATGAATAAATAAAATATTTTTTTAAAAGAGTCTCTTTTGAGCCAGGCGTGGTGGCATACTCCTTTAATCCCAGCACTCGGGAGGCAGAAGTAGGAGGCTCGCCATGAGTTCGAGGCCACCCTGAGACTGCAGAGTGAATTCCAGATCAGCCTGGACTAGAGTGAGACCCTACCTCAAACAAACAAAAGTCTCTTCTGAGACTCAAGGCAGTCTCTTAACTGTGAGGCCATGTCAAGAGAAACTTTTCCCCTGGGAAGACAAAAACACACCCCTATTTACCTCAGATAGGGCTCAGAGACAGACCTAAGAACAATTGTATAAAAACCAGTTTTGGTGAACCAATGAGTTGATTGGGGTTACTTACAGAGCACAAGTGAGGGGCTACTTTCAGGACCCTGGGTGAGTCAAGGGCAGCTGTGGCACTACCAAGTCCCACCCCATCCTGGATGGTGAGCGCACAGTCCTCCTTCTAGTTAGCCTTTTACTTCCTCTAATCTAGCTTTTCCCCAAAACCACTCGGGGCCCTTCCATGGCTCTCACACCCCATAACCTCAAATGTTCTCTGACTCACCCAGTACTTCTCATTCTGTCCCTCCCCACTTTCCTGAGAAACCAGCCATACCAAGGGCTAGGGGAGACCAGGATGGAGGTGGATGTTGCACACCCATGGTGTCCTTTCCTCCAATTCTAGACTGGATGGTCCAAGCACTTCCCACTTCACGATCTGAAAGACTAAGAAATAGTTTCTCCCTCCAATAACAACATGGCCCTTCTTCTCAGCATTTCCTGAAAATTGAGCCTCTCCCTCCTGCCCTGCCTTTGTGTCTCTCATCTCAGAGATTCTCGTATCATCTGGGGCTGACTTAACAGCCTATACTTTATGTGTGTGTGCACACATGTGTGCATGTGTGTCCAAGCATGTGGAAGCTAGAGGATACTCTCAGGCGCTATTCCACAGGCACTGTCCTCCTTTCTTGAGATAGTCTCTCACTGGTCTGGAGCACAGCACTTATGCTAAAATGGCTGGCCATCAAGCCCCAGGGATCCACCTGTCATTGTCTCTGCAGCACTGGGATTGCAAGCATGTGCCACCATGCTCAGCTTTTTAAAAAGTGTGTGTGTGTGTGTGTGTGTGTGTGTGTGTGTGTGTGTGTGTGTGTGTGTGTATTCCTCAGTGCACACGTGGGAGTCAGAGTAGCTGTCTTTGCTCCACCTTCTTTGAGAGGATTTCTTGCTACTGCAAACAAGCCTGGCCCACAAGTGGCTTTACATGGGTACTAGGGAATTGAACCCAGGCTGCCAGGCTTGGAAAGCAAGTGCCTTTAACTACTAAGCCATCTTCCCAGCCCTAGCTTTTAAATTGGCAATATTTTTTTTCCAGGTAGGGTCTCTCTCTAGCCAAAGCTGACCTGGAATTCACTATGTGGCCTCAGGGTGGCCTCGAACTCATGGTGATACTGCTACCTCTGCCTCCCTCTCGAGTGCTGGAACTAAAGGTGTGCATCACCACACCGGCCTCAGCTCTTTTTTTACCTGGGTTCTGGGGGTCAAACTCAAGCAAGCACATTGTTGACTGCCAGCCCATACCTTCTAAGCACAGAGCTCTGCTGCCTGATTCTCTGGGTGCTGAACTTCTAGGACCCCCATGATTGTCCCTGACTCCATGGAAGAGTGGGCTGGTGAAGGTCTTCCTGGAATATAAAGTGTTGTTGGCTCTTATGTTCCACTAAGGCCTTTAGGCATTTTTGTTAGCTGCACTAATTCCTGCCTTTGGGGACACATCTAAGCCCTTCAGTCTCTTTTCTATGGAAGATTCCCACAGAGTTCCTCCTGTCCTAGAAGGTGCTCCTTGGTAGATTTACAGACTTTTTCTCTCAGAAAAGTTGGCTGAGGGGCTGGAGTGATAGGCAGGATTCTGAATCGCTTGCTTGCAAAGCCTTCTTACCTGGGTTTGATTACCCAGTACCCATGTAAAGCCAAATTCACAGAGTGTCACATGCAAAAGGCCCTGATGTATCCGTTCATTCTCTCTCATAAATACATTAAAATATGTATTTTTAAAAAGTTGTCTAAACCAGCTGTGGTTGTGCACACCTTTAATCCAGCACTTGGGAGGCAGAGGTAGGAGGATCACCTCAAGTTCAAGGCCATCCTGAGACTACATAGTGAATTCCAGGTCAGACTGGACTAGAGTGAGACCCTACCTTGAAAAAGAAAAAGTTGTCTAAAACCAGGTGTGATGGCACACCTGTATTTGAGAGGTTAGCCAGGAGGACATAGTCTCTATCATGAGAAAATAATAAATAGGGGCTGGAGAGATTGCTTAGTGGTTAAGGTGCTTGCCTACAAAGACCAAGGACCCTAGTTCAATTCCCCAGTCCCCATGTAAAGCCAGGTGCGCAGTGGGGCATGTATCTGGGGTTTGTTGGCAGCAGCTGGAGGCCCTGGTACACCCATTCTCCGTCTCTCTTCTATCTCTGCTTGCAAATAATTTTTTGAAAATAGAAAATAATGATGATAAAACAAGAGCTTTATAAGACAATTTAACTGTGCGTTGGAATACTGTGATATTACCCACTTTTCCCATGTTGACTCTGTGGCTTTCATAGACCCATACCCCATCAGCCTGGGTGGGGCTGTGGAGAGGAAGGTGATCATCTTCCCCACAGGAGTTAGCATTGGGCTGTCCATTCTGAGTGCCAGACCCTCACCCCACTCCCAGCTTCCAGCCTCTGTGCTGCTCCCCTCTGAGAGAGAGAGAGAGAGAGAGAGAGAGAGAGAGAGAGAGAGAGAGAGAGAGAGAGAATGGGCACACCAGGGCCTCTGGCCATTGTAAACGAACTCCAGACGTATGCGCCAACTTGTGCATCTGGGTTTTTATGTGGGCACGGGGGAATTGAACTCAGGTCCTTCTACTTGCAGGCAAACACCTTAACCACTAAGCCATCTCTTCAGCCCGGCTTCCTGCTTTTATGGGGAGTCTGGGGAGCAAACTTAGCTTGAGTGGCAAGTGCCTTATCCACTGAACCATCTCTCCTGTCCATATAGCATCTTAAAAAAAAAAAAAACAATCTTTGTGATGTGTGTAGATGATGTGTGTCTGTGTCTGTGACTTCAGGCCTTTGATGTAAATTCTAGGGATCCGAACTGAGATTCCCACGCGTTTACCCACTGAGCCATCCACCCAGCCCCTCGCCCCTCATTGACATCTGGTCCAGGTGTGATGGGGCAGCAGGTGCCAGCGCCAGACTAGCATTGTATTGGCCGGGCTAGAACTTCTCTCAGTGGTTGGGTCTCTTGGTCCCTGGAAAGTGTTGAGGGGTGGGGGTCCTCTAGGCTAAGACGGTCAGGGAATAGAGTGGCCACAGGGGCCCGGGGCAGAGGTCAGCTGGGAAGTGCCCAGGAGGAAATGAGCTGCAGGAGGCGCCTCACTCCTGGAGACTGACAGCATCTTGACTCAGACAAGAGGGGGAGGGACTCTGAGATCGGAGGTCATGGCTGGGGCTGTCTCCAGGCCTGTATCTGACACTCATGGGAGGAAGTGGCTGGCCACGGGGGTTTACTCTGCCTTGGGTGCGGGGTGCGGAGAAAGGGCCCTGCTTCAGTTCCACAGTGAGCTGTATACAGATCTGAGCTCTGCAGGTCCCTGCCTTAGAGGGCACCTCTGAGCTATGGCCTAACCCTCCCCAGGGTGACCTGGGTGGCCAGGTCAAGCCTGTTCACAGAGGAAGCATGGAGAAACCAGCCCGGACCACCCCCGCAGGGTGGGAGCCACTTCCCAACCTGCCCCTCCTCCCCCTCTTTCCTCCAGGGAAATGAGTGTCTCTGCTAATTGCTGCTAATGAGCCAGTCAGTGTGGCTTGTTGCTGTAGCCAGGAGGACAACAGCTTGGGTGGGGAGCTGCAGGTGTGTGGTGAGAGCCTGTCAGCAGCTGGGGATGGGTCACCATGCCAAAAGGCGCACCCCCCCACTCCAACCCCACACATCCCCTGCCACAGCTCTCCCCGCAGCCATGATTTGGCACTGGGGACCTGGACTTCCAACAGACATCTCAGAGTTCCTGAAGGCAGGCACTCTCTCAGGCTCAAAAATTGGAACCAACATTCACCAGTTGCTCAAGACTTAGGTTGGAGAGTCACCCTTGATTTATCTCTTACTCCCCACCCATGTTCATCCTTCACGTGGCGTCACCTCGCAGGCCCAGGAGCCAGTGAATGGGGGACCTTCTCTCCACATGCACAGGCCTCAGCAGCAGACTCAGGGCAAGAGGCTCCCCATGGTTCCCGGGCTCCGCTGCGGACTCATGGGGCATCCATCAGATGTGGGCATTTGGCCAGTGAAGTGACGCCTGGAGCTGGCTACCCCTGGGAACCACTGGCCCATTCCTCTGCACCCGTGTGGGTCCCCTGTTTTTGCTGTGCCCCCCTTCCACCCCAGGGCCCTTGCACATGCTGTGCCATCTCTCTGTGGTGCCTGGGCACTTCTCTGCAGGCTCAGTGCAAGTGTCACACTCTGTTACTCATCCCCTTGTGGAAAAGTACTGGAGGCTTGAAATGGCAAATGACATCATTGGATCTGGTCTCCACGAGATGCCGGAGCCTCCAGGGATGCTGTAGGGGTGTGCACCTCACTTACTCCATTACAGGTGTCTGATTAGAGACAAATGAAGCACACAGAGACAGTTAATTGGCAGAGAATTGATCATAAATCAAATAATTCCTGCCCATAGCAAGCGCTCCCAAAGCCAGTAGTGACAAATCCCTTGGCAATTATCTGACTGTACTCATGGGATGACTTAAGGCCTCTTTAAAAAAATATTTATTATCTGGGCATGGTGGCACACGCCTTTATTCCCAGCACTTGGGAGGCAGGGGTAGGAGGATCACTATGAGAAAAACCAAAAACATGACTGAAGAGATGGCTCAGCGGTTAAGGCACTTGCCTATAAAGCAGAAGGACCTAGGTTCAATTCCCCAGTACCCATGGAAAGCCAGATGCACAAGGTGGCGCCATGCATCTGGAGTGGCTTGCAGTGGCTGGAGGCCCTGGGGTGCCCATTTACTCTCTCTTTCTCTCACTCTCTCAAATAAATAACCCCCAAAATTTTATTGATTGATTGATTTGAGAGAGTGTGTGTAGAATATAGAATAATATATTCTAATATGGGCACGCCAGGGCCTCTTGCCACTGCAAACAAACTCCAGATTCATGCACCCACTTAGTGCATCTGGCTCAATATGGGTACTTGAACCCCAGCTGGCAGGCTTTGGAAGCAAGTACCTTTAACTGCTGAGCATCTCCCCAGGTCCCCCATTCACTACCTTAACTGCTTCCCTCACTGACAGGTAACACCTTTGAGATGATCTTAGGAAAGACATTTATCTTTTGAGAATATTTTCCTATAACAAGCAGCTGGTTCATTTCCCTCATTTAAGTATTTTGTTTGTTTGTTTTCCCCAAGGTAGAATCTCACTCTAGCCCAGGATGACCTGGAATTCACAATGTAGTCTCAGGGTGGCTTCAAACTCTCAATGATCCTCTTACCTCGGCCTCCCAAGTGCTAGGATTAAAGGTGTGGGCCACCATGCCCGGCCTCATTGAAGTATTTTTAAACATGTTTATTTGAATTTTTATTTATTTATTTAAGGGGGTCAGATAGAGAATGGGTGTGCCAGGGTCTCTAGCCACTGCAAACACACTCCAGATGCATGCTTCACATTATAATCTGGCTTGCGTGGGTACTGGGGAATTGAACCCAGGTCCTTGAGCTTTGGAGGCAAGTGACTTAACTACTGAGCCATCTCTCCAGCCTCTGAATTTGCTTTTGAGGCAGGATTTCATTCTATAGCGCAGGCTGGCCTTGAACTTGTGATCATCTTCCTGCCTGGGCCTCATGTGCTGGGATTCCAGGTATGACCATGGCTGGCTTACATACTTGTTAGTTCACTTCCTTAGAAGATCTTAAGGCCATGAGTACAGCAATGGGCCAGCTTGTTAGGACACCAGGAAGGATTCTGCAGTGGACAAAGGAAGTGTGGGCTGTCCTTTCCCAGGACTGCTCAGCGGAGCCCTCTGACCCTTCCCAGCATGTGCGCCTATGTCTGTGGCTAGGCCATTTTCTCCCCTCCATTTCACAATAAAGGTGATTCCCAACACTGTAGGGTACCAGCCATTCTTGTCTGTATCCACTAACAAGGTTTCAGTGTCCCTGGTACCTCAGTGTACACCCTTTCTCCAGGTTCTCGCTTAGACCAGTCTTAACACTTATGGGCTCCCTCGTTCACTAATAAATCAAAATCTTTGACACAAACTCATATTACTTATTTGGAGGCCATAATTTTACTTTTTGAAAATTACACTTTGTTTTGAAGCAGAATCTCACTGTAGCCCAGGCTGGCCTTGAACTCACAGTGATCCTCCTACCTCAGCCTCCCCAGTGCTGGGATTAAAGTCATATGATGCCAAGCCTCACTACCGAAAATTTTGCTTGGCATAAATGGCTTCCAAATTTCTAAAAATCATTTGATTAACCAATTAAACACAATCTATAAACTTATTGAAACAACTAAAGATTATATGGCTTTTTTTTTTTTTTTTGGAGGTAGGGTCTTGCTCTAGCCCAGCCTAACCTCAAATTCAATATGTAGTCTCAGGCTGGCTTTGAACTCACAATGATCCTCCTACCGCTGCATCTGGAGTGCTGGGGTTAAATGAGTGTGCCATCACACCCAGCTCTGTGTTTATTTTTATGTTATTAGAATCATACTGTTACATTAATTGGCTTTTAATTTTTAATATATTCTGGCTTCTTTCCTTGTCAGTAAGGCTTGTCTGTACAGTCCTGTGGTACCTGGGAGGACAGGAAATGATCACACAACACACAAGACAGAATTTGAAGGAGGGCCTGAGGGCTCCACTGCAGTGAAGCCTGAGCTGAGTCAACCACTCAAAGCTTTTATTGAGAGTTTAAGGCAGTAAAATTTATGGAGAGTTTATTCCAAACCAAAAAATGTTTATTATTCTAGGCATAAAGCAGATCACAAGTTGTTGACTAAAACATTTTGTTTTGTAACACGTTTATTGCATCAGGAAATCTTTGTTGAAGTTGTTGAGTTCCTTGTGTCCTAAGAGCTCACACCCATGGCTCAGTTTTCCATGTCCCCAGGCTTAGCCTGTGCAAAGATTAACCTATTGTGGACAAGCACGACATCCGTAACATTTCTTAAATTTTAGAAATCATACTGCTATGTTAACTGGCTTTTAAATTTTAATGTATTCTGGCATCTTCCTCTGTCAGTAAGTCATGCATAACATGTCTCTGTAATATCCCATTGTTTAATGTATCAACACTTACTCAAGCCTTTGCCCTCTGCAACTGGACATTCCTTCCTTTCAACCTTTGGACATAATGTCTCAATAAAACAACCTGTTCCAAAATCTTTGAAAGCATCGCTAATTACTTCCTCAAGTTAAATTCCTAGAAGGGAAATAGCTAGGTCAAAAGTTATGAACTTCCTTGCAGCTTTCAATGATGCATATTACCACATGATATTCGAGGAACACCATCCCTGGCTCCCTCCTTTCCAGGAGCTCACCATGTAGCCCAGGAGCTCCAGCTTCTCCTATCTCCACCTCACCAGCGCTGGAAGTACAGGTGTAGACCACTGTATCTGACCTTTGCTTTCTTTATCACAAAAAGTGCTAGAATGAAAGGCATACACCACCACGCCTAGCTTGTTTAGTTGTTGTTTATCCCAGGACTCAGGAGGCAGAGGTAGGAGAATCATTGAGAGTTTGAGACCAGCCTGAGACTACATAGTGAATTCTGGGTCAGCCAGGGCTAGAGTGAGGCCCTACCTCAAAAAAAAAAAAAAAAAAAGGGAGGGGGTATTGTTCAAGTATTAAGTCCCTGGAGTCAGGATTCCACTGGTAGACACCAGCTAGCTCTCAGGCGCCAGGGCCTGGGGTGCCTGGCAGGATTCCCTTGCCCCCACACCCATGCCTGTACTGACAGCCTGCACTTACCTCACTCCTGTAGCCCCAAGCTCTCTTAAACACAGAAGACTTTCAGCCATTGCTCTGAAAGGACCAAGCTGTATGTCAATTATGGTTAGTCAAAACCCCTTCAGAGCTGAGGAGATGGCTCAGCAGATAAAAGCATTTGCTTATAAAGCCTGCCAGCCAGAGTTTAATTCCCCAAGCCTCACGTAAAGCCAGATGTACAAAGTGGCACATGTGTCTGGAGTTCATTTGCTTACGGTGGCAAGGGGCCCTGGTATACCCATATTTTGCCTCTCTCTCAAATAAATACAAGTAGTAAAAAAAAAAAAAAAAAGCACTACTCTCTGGGCTGGAGAGATGGCTCAGCGGTTAAGGCGCTTGCCTGCAAAGTTCCCCAGTGCCCATGTAAAGCCAGATGCAGAGTGGTACATACATCTGGAGTTCGTTTGCAGTGGCTGGAGGCCCTCACATGCCCATTCTCATTTTCTCTCTCCTTGCAAATAAATAAAATTTTAAAAATTAAATAAAATTTAAAAAATTAAAAACAAACACTTCTCTAAGCCCCCGTGTCCCTTCGTGCCTAGCTGCTCTAGCAACTGAATGGTTACCCGGTTACCTTCTGTTAAAACAGAGTGCCTCCAGTCTCCTGCAAACCTAATTCATGCCTTTGAAGAATTGCTTAATATGAAGGTCAGTCAGTGCAGGAAATGACCTGAGGAAGACCCACACCTCCAGGCTGGGACATAATGACATCCTACTTTCTCCCGCTTCTTCCCAACCCGATTAAACTCAAGTTCTTCCAAAGTTGCTTCCTATGGACCTCGACTGTCATGGGCTATGCTGTCCCAGACCCAATTTACAGAATCTTCTGGGGCTCCGTTGAATACAGTCACTTCACTTCCCTCTACTTCTCTGCCCCACACCCAGCAGGAAGAAACTTTTTAAAAAATAGTTTATTTATTTGCAGAGAGATACATATGAAGAGAGAGAAAGAGGAAGAAACTTTTAACAGGATGGATGCCTCTGGGTGCAAATAACAGAACTTTGCCCTAGGTTCACTCCTTATATCTGTAAAAACTAAAATGTGGTGACGAAGGCAGGAGGATGAGCTCAAGCCAGACTGAGGCCAGCATGGCTACAATACTATGTTTAATAATAAAACAAAGTGGGCTGGAGAAATGGCTCAGCGGTTAAGGCACTTGCCTCCAGTGCCTAAGGCCCTGGGTTCAATTCCCCAGGTCCCACATAAGCCAGACCCACCAGGTGGTGGCCCTGGTGTACTCTCTCTCTCTCTCTGCTTGAAAATGAATAAATAAAATATTTAAAAATAATAAAACAAAGTGAATAGAATAAACCAGAGAAATCCCACCCGTGATGGTTTGATCCAGGTGCCCCCCCCAAACAAACGTATTCTGAATGCTCAGTCCCTGATGGCAGTTTGGGAACTGGAACCTTGTTGAAGCTGTGTTGTTGGGGGTGGGCTTATGGGAGTTATAGTCAGCTGCCTCTTGACAGCTTTTGGCACACTGTCCTGTTGCTGGGATCCACCAGATGCTGGCCAGGAAGTGATGTCCACCCTCTGCTCATGCCATCATTTTCCCTGCCTTGATGGAGTCTCCCCTCAAGTCCTTAAACCAAAATAAGCCCATTCCTCCCATCAGCCAATTTTGGTTGGGTTGTTACAGCAATGAGAAGGTTGGTGTTAGGTTGAACACAACACCACCCCACTAGGTGAGGCAAAAATCACATGACTACTGTGACTCCATTCCAGGAAACGTCTGTCCAGGGAGGCAAAGGTTAGTATAGCCTTACAGTTGAGTGTAGGAAAATCCACCCAGAACAATCTACCTAGAACTCAAGGCTTTTGGATCAAAGCTCCAAGATTCTTTGAAGCCTTCTCACCATGACTCCACTAATACTCAAGTAACGGGACCAATAATCCTAAACCACTGAGAGCTGTTCAGGGCTCAGGAGATGGATGTAAGGAAATGAATTCAGATCCCCAGAACCCACGAAAGCGCCCTCTCCTCTCCCTCCCCTCCCCTCTTCTCCTCTCTCCCTCCCTCCCTCCCTCTCTCTCTCTCTCTCTCTCTCTCTCTCTCTCTCTCTCTCTCTCTCTCTCTCTCTCTCTCTCTCTCTCTCACACACACACACACACACACACACGTGAGCACTCACGTCAGACACAATCATTTGCACCTGCGTGTGCAGGTATGCGCGCCAGGGGCTCTGGCCGCTGCAAACGACAGACAGACGCAGGCGCACTTTACGCTCTGGATCAGGTAGGTGGCTGGGAGCTGAGCCTGGCCGGCAGGCTTGGCGAGCTCGCGCCTTTCCCCACCGAGCCATCTTCCCAGCCCCAGCAGGATCCCCGAGCATCGCGGTGAGCTCGAGGCCGGCCTGAAACTAGGGTGAGTTCCAGTCTGGGCTCCGGTGAGAAAGAAAAAAAAAAAGTTTAATCCTAAATTAGCAAGGTCTTGCAACTTTGTCCCAAAACCTTTCCAAGACAGGGACAACGGTCTCCCACACCGGGTAAACAACAAACTGCTTTCCGCTGGGGCGTTGCCTGGTTTTGGTTTTTCGAGGTCGGGTCTCGCTCTAGCCCGGGATGACTCGGAATTCACTATGGAGTCTCAGGGTGGCATCGAACTCACGGCGATGCTCCTGCCTCGGCCTCCCTCCCGAGTGCTGGGATTGAAGGCGGGCGCCACCACGCCCGGCTGTCTTGCTGCTGTTTTGATGGTGTTTCCGGGGAGCCGGGACCCGCACACGTCAGGGAGGCAGCGATGCCGACCGAAGCCCCCGCGTCGCCGCCGCGAGCCGCCCGACGCTCGGAACGCGCTCCCGCGGCCCCTCCAGGCCGGAAGTGCCGGCGAAGGCGGGTCCAGCGTCGCTGCGCGCGCAGCACAGCGGCGAATCGCCCGGCGTCTGTCGCCCCCTGGTGGCCGCGCGCGGCGCTGCAGGCCTCGGTGCTCCGCACCCCCGCTTGCGTGGTGCCGGGTGAGTGACGGTCGCACCCACCGAGCTAGCAGGCGGCAGGTTCAACCCCCAGCACCACGCACGTCCGCAGAAATCAGTGAAAACCAGGAGTGACTGACGCCTTTCCTAGCACTAGGAGGGTCGCTGTGAGTTCGAGGCCAGCCTGGTGGGTTATCAGCCTGAGCTCCAGTGAGACTGTGCCCGAAAATAAAAGCAAAACCAGGATCCTGGCCGGATCTGGTGGTTCGCGCGTTCATCCCAGCACTTGGAAGGCTGGCTGAGGTGGGAGGATTGCCATGAATTCAAGGCCGGAGCTACATAGTGAGTTCAGGACTAGCCGGGCTGCAGAGTGAGACCCTGTCTCAAGCAACTAAGAGTCAGACCCGGTGACAGTGACGTGCCGAGGCCAGCTTGCACTCGGTCACGAGAGCTGATGCTTAAAGTCTCAGAAATTCTGCAACATCTTGCAAGCTAGGATAGAGTGTTCGCCACACATGCAGGGGACCCAGTGACTTTGGAGCCCCAGCACCCATATAAAGGCTGAGGCAAGGGGGCAATGCACCTATGACAATGGGAAGCAGAGACGGGAGAGTCCCACCTGTTAGGTCGAATTCAGGCTTCACCTTGATCCTCTTCCCCAACCAGCCTCAAGAGAAGTAACAAGAGTCACAGATAAAGACTCCCTCCTAAACAAGAGCCACACCTGCTGCATCTCAGTCTGGCCTGAGGGACTGTCCTTCCTGATCCTTCCTGATCCTGAGAGCATGTGATCACCTGGGCTGTCCACCCAACCTCATGTGACCACCTGGGCCCCAACCTGAACATTTTCCCCTTAAAAGCCCTGATCTAAACCTGCCTCGTGCCTTTTCGCCACCTTTGGTGAAAATAGCCCAGCAGCTCACTTTTCCTCCTATTAAAACCTTTCCTTTCAGAGTGGTCTCTCGTGGTCATTTCCATTTTAACATTAACACCACCAAAGCCCAGGGCCGGGCAGACTGGCTTCCGGCTGTAAAGCAATGAGCCCCTCTCTCAAAGAAGGAGAGGACCAACACCCCAAGGCTGTCCTGTCACCTCCACAGGCTCAAGGCGGTGCGTGTACACACACACACACACACACACACACACACACACACACACACACACACAAATAACCTTATAAAGACAAAGTAGTGGGCCAGAGGAGATGGCTGAGTGGTTAAAGGAACTTGCTTGCAAAGCCAGAGAGCCCAGGTTCAATTCCCCAGCACCCAAGGAAAGTTAGACTCAAGTGTCTGAAAAGGCCGGGCGTGGTGGCGCACGTCTTTAATCCCAGCACTCGGGAGGCAGAGGTAGGAGGATCACCATGAGTTCAAGGCCAGCCTGAGACTACGTAGTGAATTCCAGGTCAGCCTGGGCTAGAGCGAGACCCTACCTGAAAAACAAGCAAAAAATACAACAAATAAATCTGGTTGATTATTTTTCAAGGTGGCATGGGAAAATACTGAAAACTGCAGATAACAAAGATATTTGCAGAAATCTTATCTAAATCAAGCACTTGAGGATAGGTTTGCTTGAGCTAACAAATGCAAACACAGGAAGTCTTGGTGAACTTGCACTTCAGATAAACAAGGAATGTGTAGAAGTTTAAGTATATCCTAAATAGACATAATTTCAGACACAGTATTTAATTTAACTGGGCATCCTAGATTTTATCTGGTCAATGTCAGAGCAATGTGACAAATGCAGAACTGATGCTTCAGAAAAGGAAGACAGAGTTTAGTCCAATGAATATTTCCTAAGTGCATGCAAAGCCTGCTGGCTCCCTGGGTTCAATTCCCCAGTACCCGTGTAAAGCCATATGCACAAAGTGCCATTCCTTTCTTTCTCTCTCTAAAAAAGAAAGAAAATATTTTTTAAAAAATTTAAAGTAGAGGGCTGGAGAGATGGCTCAGCGGTTAAGGCACTTGCCTCCAGTGCCTAAAGCCCTGGGTTCAATTCCCCAGGACCCACATAAACCAGACCCACAAGGTGGTGGCCCTGGTGTGCTCTCTCTCTTTCTCTCTGCTTGAAAATGAATAAATAAAATATTTTTAAAAATTTAAAGTAGCAAATACTCAAGTTGGGTGTGGTGGCATTAGTCCAAGCACTCAGGAGGCTGAGGAATGAGGATCGCCATGAGTTTGAGATCATCCTGGGCTACGGTGAGAGCCTGCCTTGAAAAGAGCAAACTCAAAAGACACCACTTCCTAATTATTTTGCTAGCTTATTTATTTAGTTTGTGTGAGTGTTGTGTGCAGGTGCATACACCCAAAAGAGGGTGAAACTTGCTTTTTTTTTTTCTTAGACTGGCTGATCAATCCTTCTGTTTCTGCCCCATTCAGTGCTGGGTTACACGCATACATGGCCATGCTGGTTTTCGTTTTGGTTTTGGTTTTGGTTTTTCAAGGTAGGGTCTCGCTCTAGTCCAGGCTGACCTGGAATTCACTATGTAGTCTCAGGATGTCCTCAAAGTCACAATGATCCTTCTACCTCTGCCTCCCCAGTGCTGGGATTAAAGGCATGTGCCACCACGCCATCCTGCTTTTTTGCTGTTCTTGTTTTGAGGTTAGGGTCTCACTCTAGCCCAGGCTGGCCTTGAACTCATGGCCATCTTCCTACTTTTAATGACTTCATACTGGTGGCTTGAAACCATGGTGGGAATATTTACATCATAGGTATTGGCAATTTCTAGATTTTTTTTTTGTTTCTTTGGTTTTTATTTCTTGTAGGAAGTTGGTTAAATAGTTATGAAGACAATCGCCAGAGAAGAGAGAGAGGAGGACAGAACAAGGCCTGTGTTTTTTTTTTTTTTGTCTGTTTTTAAATAATGAAATATGAGGCTTATTTTAGGAAGAATTGGGATCCAGGGAAAAGGCTGAAGACTCAAGCCAGAAGGGAATTCTCCCCTTGCCTGGCAGGCCAGAAAGAGGGGGGATCAGAATCTCCTTCACAGAGAAATCTCTGAGGGCAAAGCCTGCAGAAAAGATCCCCCTACACACACACATACAAGGAAAGCAAAGAAAGAGATCCCAAGCCAAGAGATCCCCTTCCCCTTCACACTCACTTGGGGTGGGGGGTCAGGAAAAGCTCAGGACTCAGGGCTTAAAAAAAGATCACACATATAATAAAACAAAAACTAATCCACAAACAAAATACACGTAGAAAGCAAGCAGGAAAATACCCAGGCAAATAAGAAATCCTCCCCTTTCCCCGGCAGGCTGGGAACGGGGAGAGCTTACCAACGAAAGGACCAGGAGAGGATCAGGGACCAGGAGAATGAAAGGGACCAAGCCATTTGTTTTTGAAGAAGCTGGAGGACAACTTTATTAGTGTTTGATAGAAAAACAATAGGCCTGCCAGGCGTGGTGGTGCATGCCTTTAATCCCAGCACTCGGGAGGCAGAGGTAGGAGGATTGCCGTGAGTTCGTGGCCAGCCTGAGACTCCAGTGAATTCCAGGTCAGCCTGAGCTAGAGTGAGACCCTACCTCGGAAAACCAAAAAGAAAAAAAAAAAGAAAAAGAAAAACAATAGGCCAGACAAACGAATTCTCAGCAGCTGCTGGGAGGAGGGAGATGAATAATAGGAAGAGAGAAAGTCATGGCTTTTGAGTTAGGGTCAGCAAGGAAGGTCTGCAAGCAGCTGTAGAAAGGAAGTGGATGGTCTTCAGAGAAAACAGTGAGAAAGTCCCAGGGTCAGACAAGCATGCTAAGGATTTCAACCAATATCTGGAGAAGAGACAGAAAAGGAAGTAAAGTAAAAGTTATACTTTTAAATTTTTATTTATTTTTATTTTCTTTTTTTAAATATTTTATTTATTCATTTTTAAGCAGAGAGAGAGAGAGAGAAAGAGAGCACCACCTTGTGGGTCTGGCTTATGTGGGTCCTGGGGAATTGAACTGGGGGCCTTAGGCACTGGAGGCAAGTGCCTTAACCGCTGAGCCATCTCTCCAGCCCGATTTATTTTTATTTTCAAACAGAAAAAGACGAGAGAGAGAGAGAGAGAGAGAGAGAGAGAGAGAGAGAGAGAGAGAGAG